>JBCNJP010007059.1:0-16930 GCA_039602395.1 Deinandra increscens subsp. villosa | reverse complement strand
TGAGGGTAATGATGACTACAAGAAGAGTTCGGAAAGAAGGTGTTCAATAAAGAATTTGATAATTTTCAATATTATGACAATGAAAACATTACCGCTCTTGTTTCACGGTTTTCACATCTGATTAGTGAATTAAAGGTAGTTGGAATTGAGAAAACCGATGCAGATTTGAAAGAAAAGATTATGGAAGCTTTGCCTGAAAAGTGGGAGAACTATGTTTTGTTACTCACCCATGATAAAGAATACTCTACATTGACATTTCATGAGCTTACTGGAAAACTTCATGCTCGGGAAATGGAAATGTTAAATTCAAAGAAGTCAACTGCTACTTTACAAAATCCTGAGTTGTATCATGGAGAGAATAATGCTAGTATGAATACTAAAGCTAAACCAAATCTGAGTTCTGCACCAAGTATCGCTTTTATGGCTGGAGTTTCTGGAAATTCTGATTCTTCAAAAGGCTGCAATTTTACCATTCCAAATTTCACAAATTAGAATGCCTTATCTGCTGAAACAACCGATGATTATGCTAAAATAATTTATGCTTTAATTACATCATCTTTCGGGTTGGTTATCAAGAATGTTGCTGATGCAAAGATTACAAGAGATGATCTTGATGAACCTGATGATGATCAATTGAACGAATTAGATTTAGCTTGGCAATATGCTATGCTAGGTCAATTATCAAAACGATTTTTCAACAAGCATGGCCAGAGTTCATCTGACTTCAGTAGCAAATTGGGATTTGATAAATCCAAGTTGAAGTGTTACAAATGCTCAAAGCTTGGACATTTTGCTAAAGAATGTCAACAAGCTCATGGAAGCAAACCTGGTTTTACTCACTATCGTCAAGTAATGCAAACAACACAACTTTAACAAGTCAGAATGATGGTGTTTATGATTGGGGTAAACATTTTGACTCATCTGCTTTGATTGTCACTCATGATCAACAAGAAGAATATTGTTCAGACACAAGTTCAGATACAAATTTAGTACCAAGTTCATATGAATCTGCTGAGAATATGGAAAGTTTGTTGAAAGAAAATGCTTTGTTATTAAATGAAATTCAAAAGTTTTTTTTAGAGAATTCAAGTTGGTGAAAGAAGAGTTGGATATTTCTACAAGAAATGAGAAGAAAGTTGAATTGAAAATGAGTCTTTGATAAAGGAAGTAAAGATGCTTGATGAAAAGAATGGAAAGTTAAGTGAAGAAATGGAAAAGTTGGTTCAAGAAGTTAAGAAATGGAAGGATGAAGCAGAAGACGCTACAAATGATTTTCATAATCTTTTTGACAAATCCAAAATCAAGCTTGATCTTCTTACAAAGGATGCTGAAGAATCTGCTGCTAAGATTGCAGTGTATCAAGTTGATATGGAGAAGTTGTTAGATGAAAAGAGAGAGTTAGTTAGTGTGAACAAGGTTCAAGTTGCTAATTTGGATATTCAAAAGCGGAATGAAGATAAACCGAAGAAAGAATTGTTTGAAGGCATGGAAAATCTTCGCATGCAAAAATTTGAAACACACAAAGTTGCAAAACGGTTGATAGCGACTGAGAAGGAGTTAGCGGAAGCACAACAACAAATTTCTGATCTCAAGATTCAAGTTATCGATGCAAATTGCTTGTTGAAAAATGTTTCAAATTGACAACTGTTCACAAGCTTCCTAGCTAATGATGCTAATTTTGAGAAAATGTTTGATAAAACTGCATCACCCCCTGCTCATATCAAAGAAGTTTTCAAAGAGGTGAAGGAAAAGGTTGAAGATTATGATTATTCCAAGTTTTTATCATCTACTACAGAAGAAGATAAGATTGTGAATAAGAAGAAATCCAAGAAGAATAAAAAAGAAGAAAGAAAAGAAATCTGAAGTTTTTGTTGTTCTAAAGTTTGTTTCTAGTTCATCTTCTGCTGAAAATGAGAAGTCAGCTACTTCAAGTGACAGGATTCGTTCTCAACCAGAATTTGATGAGAAGATCTTCTATGAACAGAAGAATGTGAATGATGTCAAAGCTAAATTTACAAGATTGACGAAGAATGGACACAAGAATTCAAATTCTAAGGAAAAGATTTCTGGAAATATTGTTGGTCTGGGATTTCATAAGGTTATTAGAAATGCTAGTGGTCAAGGTTCCAATTCCCAGAATCTAAAGAATCTGAAGATGAGGCAAGTGAAAAAGGACATTTTCAAAGCATACAAAGTTCAACCTGAGAGATTCTACAAGCTCAAAGGTTCAGAACATATTTTTTCTGATAAAGAATTTCCTCTTCACTACGTCGATGCAAGGAAGATTTCAGAAGTCTTTGATAAATATGTTGTTTCATCAAACATGAAGAATCAAAAAGCGAAAGCTTCTTCTGAAGATTCTTATTCTCGAAGCCAAACATCTAAATGGGTTCATGATCACCACCAACAGGTATATAATCCTTTTTCTGATCATATTCGAGATATTCATATTTGTGATTCTGTGTAGGCATCTAAAAGATGGGACAAGTCTGAACGTATATGTTATGTTTGCCGCCAAAAAGGGCATATGGCAACAGAAACCAGTTTTTGGTAAACATGCCAAACAATGTTCTTTGATGCACAAGGCAGCGTTTTTGATGAAGTTGAGCCTACATTCTTTCTTAAACAAAAACGTTTTGTTCCTATGTCTCAAAAGGTTCAAAATGTAGGTTCTTCATCACAGTCACCTATACTTACTTCATCAAAAACTAAATTACCAAAACCACAACAATGGAAACCCAAGGTGGTTTCTAAGCAAAACCAGGACACTGGTCGACCAGAAGCAATCCGCTTCGGGTCATTTATGAACTAATCAGTTTGACCAGTGTGTAGGTACTTCTAGAAGACCTATCAACGATTGCAAAGTTGTTCATGGAGGAATATTTTTCTTAATTTAAATTGCTTGCAATATATTTTTCTAACCTGCAAATTTTCTGAAATTCTAAAAAAAAATGCAAGATATCCGTGTTGATGGATCAATTTTTTCTTTATGCATATTCAATTGATAAAAACCAAAAATAGCGTCATGTGTTTTGTAAAATGAAAAGCCAAAAATAGAGTTTTCATTTTAAAGGGGAGAAATGCATGTAAGGGGGAGAATTTGTGAATATGCATGTTATGGGAAGAAGGTGAATACATGCCAAATATATAAGGAAGGTGAATACATGCACAATATATAAAGAAGGTGAATACATACATAATATATAAAATTTCAAGAAATTGATCATTGGGAAATGATGGTACATTGGCTTACGTATCTGACTCGTGGATAGAGTATATGAAAGAGCCATAATATCATTGTTTGATATGTTTGGTAGGCTCGGTAAATCAGAAAGTATTCAGATGTGATATACACTAAATAGTTTTGCTTGACTATGTTGATAACATCTTGATGCATATTTCAAGACAAAAAGAAAAATAAGTGTGAAAAACAAAATGAGAAGTCACTGTGTATACATGTGTTCATTTTGCAAAGATTTAAACCTGTTTGATTTTCTTTATTTTGTCAAACGATCGGACTTTCTCTGCGTGTCCACAAGACCGACCTGATCGTTGTTCGTTTGACGTTCTGCTTTATTTTCTTTGGTGTTTCGTATAACTCATCGGACTTTCTCTGCGTGTACGGGAGTACCGACCTGATTGTTATTGGGTAATAAAATTTCAACTTGTTTTTATTTTTCTTATTTTGTTAAATCTGAGGCCTTATCTGCGTATCGAAAGATCGACCTTAAGGTAGACGATTTAACATTTTTATTTCTTTTTGCATGGAATACAGTTGACGATATCATGAAAATATTATACTTTGTGAAAATTCACAAGTGAAATCGCATAAAAAGAAAAAGGAAAAGAAAAAGAAAATGTCTGAATATATCTGATAGTGTGGGATACACTGGTTAAATACCTTAACATATCCAGATGTTATGAGTATGATTCTGCCTGAGTTTAAGATGGACAAATTATACTGGCAATCAGCATGGCTTGTGTACTTCAATTAGTTGAAATTGAAGTGTAGTTCAATGCGTTATGACCAATATGATCCCATATAGTGATTTTTCTCATACCAAAAATAGTGTTTGATTCTGTATTGCAATTTCATTTCATTCCGGAAAAGTACAAAAAGAATTTTGGTGTGTTTTAGCATAAGTTTGAAAAATCAAAAAGATTTTAGGTATTTTTTTATATAAACTTTCTAAAAGCTAAAAAGATTTGTTTCTGCTTTATTTTCGATCTGATCAACATGTGATACAAAATCAAATTTTCAAAATCATATCTTGGAGTCTCAAAGAGACGGTTTGTGCCAAGATTATTTAAATTTTGAGCATGTTGCTAAAGTGAAGGAAATCACAACTTCAAGTCTTCTGAAGCTGTTGATAAAGACCAGAGAATCACCAGACGTCTTCAAGTATTCAAGATCAAGTTACGATTAAGTTGAGGAGTTGTTTGTTCGAAGATTCATTTCTTTGGACGAACGGATTCTACACTTGAGGGGGGAGTTTGATTGAAGATACGAATTTGAAGATGTTGAAGAGATGCTGCACACGACGAGGGGGGGTTTGTTGAGGCCTGATATGTGCATCGTGTGAAGTATTCAATCAAGATTCAAGAACGAAGTTCAAGGCTAGGTTTACTGCCAGCCGAACCCGGTCCAAACCAGGAGTTCGGACTTGCCGAACCTAGAGTTTGGACAGGGTTCGGCCAGCAGCTATAAATAGTGAGATTGATCATTGTTTTATATACGAGTGTGTAGCAGAGCTGAGTCTTAAGTGTGTGTTTCCTCTGTGTCATTGATTGTATTTGGTCTTTGATAAATAAAACAATCATTTAATTACTTGTTTCGTATCCGTTATAGCTAGATTGAGTATACGATCCAACGCTCACGACTTTTCAGCTTGTCTTGCTCAAATCCCTGGAATCTACTTCAGAGACCACTCTGAAGAAAGAAGATTCTTTAGGCTAAAAGAAAAACAGAAATACATAAATCTGGCCTTAGAGTTTGTCTTATTCATCTTAGAGAAATGCAAGACAAACAACGTTGGATCCAAAGAAGCTATTAAAACAGGAATTGAAGCCTTAATGAAAGATAGGACAGTCTTTCAAAACTTTGAAATTAACTCACTCACTCGTAGGAAAAAGATTAGAAAAGACCTGTAAATCGTGTCCATTATTTCTGTAAAATGATCAATGAGAATGATCTACGCATTTCTTTTCTCTTTTTATTTATTTTTTCAAATACGTAGGGGGAGATTGTTAGAACACAATGTAAATGTAACGGAAAACAGTCAAATATTAGAAGAAAAGAAAAGATATATCCTCAAAAGAGAAAGGATACGAAAATCTGTACGAATTAGAGATTTCTATAATTGTACAGAACTACTATGGAATTTCCGAAGTAGTTCTGTACAGACCAGATTCTACAGAAATCCTCATTTCTGTAGAAGGCTTCTAATGGGAAGAATTTATAGTCTTCAAAGAAGAGTCCTGAAGGAGTTATGCCTTTGTGTGAAGAACAAATGATTACCAACTTAGCATTAAACACGGAATTAGTTGAAGACAGTTGAAAACAGATAAATTGAATATCCTCATCCTATCTCTATATACTCTGACACACTCCAAATTCAATCGTCCTCAACCAATTTATCCACTTGCAACTTGCTACATCTTCCTATAAATAGCAAGCAGACTTCACCTAAGAAAGCAAGACAACAAGCATACAATTCACAATCTTCTCAAAGCAATTACAACTTACTCCCATAGAAAAGTTATTTCTGTTGATACATTGTTATACTATACACTCATGTAAACCATTATTTACATACATTTGAGATATACAGAAAACCCTTTTTATGAATTGTTTTCTTCCATTTGATTTACTTTCCCCAACTTGCTTATCTTGTTTATATCAAATTGTGCCAATATTGAACACGGTAGCCCGAATTGGGCCCAACAAAGCCCAATAGCCCAAAATTAATAACCCGAGCACGGTTCCCGGCCCAAAGACCCAATTTGACACCCCGACGACCCGACCCACTAGCATTCGGACCAGCCTGGCCTAGCACCAGCCCAGCCGTCCTCCTTCTCAGTTTGGGCCTAGCCAGCGGCCCAAATTTGTCGGCCCACTCCTTGATTTTTTTTTTTAATTTTAGCCTACTTCTTTTACATTTTTTTTAAAGATTTCAGCCCATTCAAATTATAAAAAGCCCATCACCTTTATTTTATAAAAACTTCCCCATGCAATATAGGATAGTCTTCATGTGATTTTTTTTATAAAGATTAGCAAGACTCTTGAATTATTTAACCTACAAACTAGATATCTTTTTAGCACACATGGCTAATTAAATTGCTAGTTGTATTTGTTCTTTCCCACACTCAACCTCAACCTCAACCTCAACCTCCCATACTTCCTAAACCACTAAACACTTTACCACCCGTATAAAGAGCTAGAGCACCCTTAGCACAAATCACACCATGCCTCAACTCACTCACCTTCACTCCTCTCCTCCCCCATACGGTCACCGCCACTCCACCACTCAACCACCACAGCCCCACCGCCACTCCACCAACCTGCCACCGCAACCCCACCATCAACCACCACCTCCACATCCGTAACCACCACATCTCGTAGCCACCATCACCATTTATCATCATCATATCTCCACTTTTGTTAGAGAATCCTAAGGTGCAAACAAGGATCATCATGGGTTTAAGCTCTTGTAAGCTTCATATCATCTTCATTTCTTGGTTCTTCATCTATTTCTACCATTACGTCAAATTCACCTTTGGCTACGGAAAAAACCGTGACCAAAGGTGTTTGGTCACGTTTTTTCCAAAGGTCCTGTCACCTTATGTACCCTACGGCCATGTTACAATATCAGTGGCTGAAGCCACCTAGAAGCGTGACTAAAGGGTACCAATATTTGTTGTTGTAATCAAATAATTCTTCCGAAAAGCGTGGCCAAAGGGTCCCAACAGCCACATGTGTTTGTTTAACGTGGCCTTTGGTGTTATATGGTCACATATATTTGTGTTTTAGCCACATATGTTATAAAAAACGTGGCCAAATGGGTTGCTGAAATTATAATTTTTGTCCAAATATGCGTGGCCAAAGGGTGGCAACGGCCACATTAAAATATAAAAAGCGTGGCCTTTGGTATTATATGGTCACGTCTATTTGTGTTTTAGCCACATATATTTGGAAAAAAAAAAGTGGTCAAAGGGTAGTTGAAATCAGATATTTTGGCAACGGCCGCGTGGCCAAATGGTGGCAACGGCCGCGTGGCCAAATGGTGGCAACGACCGCGTGGCCAAATGGTGGCAACGGCCACGTTAAAATATAAAAAGCGTGACCTTTGGTATTATATGGTCATGTATATTTGTGTTTTAGCCACATATATTTGGTAGAAAAAAAAGTGGCCAAAGGATGGTTGAAATCAGATAATTTGTCCCAATGCGCGTGGCCAAATGGTGACAACGACCACGTTAAAATATAAAAAGTGTGGCCTTTGGTATTATATGGTCACGTATATTTGTGTTTTAGCCACATATATTTGGAAAAAGAAAGTGGCCAAAGTGTAGTTGAAATCAGATATTTTGTCCCAATACGCGTGGCCAACGGGTGGCAACGGCCACGTTAAAATATCAAAAGTGTGGCCTTTGGTATTATATATTTTCTTAATTACAATTAATTAGACTGCATATTAATTAATATAGAGAAACCTTAAAATCATATTATAATTAAAAATTAATGTACATACACTAATCAAATGTCGTTCAAAAAATAACATACACTAATCAAAGTTAAATTTGTATAATAATTAATTATAATTTCTTTTCCGTGCTCATCAGCTGCTTCTGCTGGATCCGTGTACTATGTTTTATGTTTATCAGATCTTGAGTCAGCTGGTTTGTTGTTAAGTACATTTTCGAGATCTTTTTCTGATCATTATTTACCTGGAAAAATGACAAATAAAACCGATCATATATATATATATATATATATATATATATATATATATATATATATACTAGGTGGGTACCCGCGCGTTGCGGCGGCGACGGTTTATAGGGCGTTATTCGTCATTTGTTCGCTTGTTATGGTGGCACGACAATTTACATCGAGGTATTCGTTTTTTAGCGTGATGCGCTCTGATGTCAACTTATAATGCGGTATATGCGCATTCATTGGTGACAACAACGTCTTATACTTGTTTTTGTTAGTTTATCAATACTCTCGTCGTATATTTTTCATCATAAGTCTGTTAGTGTTCTAATTTATATCATCTATTTAACTTTTCTACCCTTGTAGAACTCAGACAAATAACAACAAACACCCGAATTTAAATATATATTGGTCACAAACATAGTAATTTAAAACCAAAAGAGTTTTAAGATAGAATTCATCAACATTGTTTTTAAATATCATTAATAACATAGTAGTTTTAAAATAAAAATCCGGGTGTCAATGAATTCCATAGTGAGGAGGTCAATCCGCGTCGTACGCCATGCAAATTTCGATGACCTCATCACCAAAGTTTGCCCACCACTCTTCAATTTCCTCTAACGGATGAGCCACTGAAAAAGAACATTAAGGGTTTACATTGGTTTTATCACAACAATGAATGTTATAAATTCAGTATAGGTAGATATAACAAACTACAATTCTAAATGATAAAAAGATACCTGGAAAATCGTAGATCTCGTCCATGTATAGCGACATTCTAATTAATGTAGGAAAAAGAAACAAACATGTCAGTAACACTCTTTTGTAAATGAATGTTAACTTAAGACACATAACAATCTAGTAATCTATTAACTTACACATGTAGTTCAAAGCACGCAACGTCGACTAAACATTTGGGGAAAGAAGTGTCTCGTTGTATGCTGCTCCTTACAGCATATTAAAGTACTCGGGAGGATAGAAGTAAGGTTTGGTAGAGGTCTATAATCCAGATATATTTTCTTGAATTTTCAACAACATTTAAGCTGTCAATATGATATTTATATTTGATTTTTGACTTCAGTAATTATTAAAAGATCATTCTATTTGAATGTGTAATACTTATGGTTTGACTTTTCAAGTCAAACGACATTTTTGTTTTTCTATATAAAACTGATGGGTTCCCTTATCAATTTGAAGATTGTGATTTGGCTTTAGCAGGCTATTGATGGGCTCTCCAATGTGTAATGATGTACACTTATTTCCGATGCATGTTCATATCAGTATCTCTCTAATTGTATTTGTTCCCTCAAAACAATTTTCAGCTCAAAAGGTAAGTTGCATATTTCTTCTTTTAGTTCATGGTGTTTTAATACGACTTTCATATGCTAATATTTTTATAGGGCTTTAATATGTTGATATTTTTTGCATGATTTTGTTATGCTTGGTTTAAATTCGGAAATGGGTTCTATTGGTTACACATACTTTGGAAAATTTGGTAAACTGTATTTTGATAAAGGAATGTCACTTTGATTTGTAATTACATTTGATTTATTGAACCAATTTTTGAGATTAAACTGTTCTATGTGAGAAAAATTGAACTGCTTTAGCTGATTTTTCTTGTGATCTATCAGACTGGCCTAAGTGTTCTCCAACTACTCTTTGTACCAAGGATGGCTTTTCTGATATTATATAATGTGTTCATCTTTTCATATTTAGGGACATAAGTATTTTATTATCAGCTTGTTCATGCTCATGTGCTTGAAGTTAACAACCAAAAGTTACTTAAATCATCTGATTGAAATATTATGGTTGGCACTTTTTCCCCTTGTGAGTATTGTTGCTTTTATTATATTAAATGATTGTTAACTGTTATTATATTAAATGATTGAAATGTATGTTTGCATATACTTTATATCACTTATGGAAGAAAAGAACATGACTGGGGTTGGAAAAAATTAATGACCACTAATGAGCTGTTTTAAGGGAATGTTTTAAGGGACTGTTTTAAAAATCAAATTATGACCACTAATGAGCTGTTTTAAGGGACTGTTTTAAAATTCTAATTTAAGACCACAATGTTGTTTTAATGAATCCTCTAAAATTTCTTGAATGAATTATGTACTCAACAGTGTTTTAGTACTATGTTATGCCATACTCAGCAGTGTTTTAACCAAAATCCAATTTTCTCAGTTGGTTTCTTAAAGGTTGTTAAAAATCTTATACTCTTGATCTTACAGGCATGACTTTTTATTTATTATTTATACTTTTATACTCTTGATCTTACAGGCATGACTTTTTATTTATTATTTATTATATTGGTAGTTAAGTTGGTTAAATAAGATATATATACTTTTATACTTTTTTTTTAAATTTCTGTACTAAAAAAGTATCTTGAAAAGAGTATGGAAGCAGAGGCAGGAATAATTGGTTTAAGATAAATTAATACTATTCCTGATTAATGGTCAAGTAAAGCGTGAGCTATATGTACTCTATGAATGGTTAGTTCTATGGACAATAATTAGTTTGCTGTATGTTAATTCTAAGTATTTCATATGTCATAAACTTTTATGTTTGGTATCTTTCATCAGTTAATGGTTGGTAGGACAACCAAAGATTTCACAACATAAATGGTTTTTATTGAAATATGTTTTAAAGATAACAAATGAGCAGAAATAAGATTTAAAACTCATTAAAATTTTAAACAATCAAACTAATATATGCTCATAGCAGGAAAATATATAAATTCATAAAATAATGCAAACCGCGAATGGGCAAAAAATTATCATAAATACCCTCCTACCTATTAGAATATAAATAATATGATTATGATTTATGAGGCTAAACAAATAAAGTTAGTACAGTTACCTAAGAGGCTAAGAACCAGATGCGCTCCAAACAATTGAAAGACGCTGCACACTATAACATGCGGCAAAAAAAAAATAGCAACAAATGACATAGAAATCATGGTGAAGAGCCAAAATTATAATCAAACAAAAACTAAAAACTCTTGTAAGAGGTTGTAGATACTAAAATAATATGTCCAAAACAACAATTACAAAGTAAAATTATTGAAAGTCTCCACAGAATAGCATCAAATGTCTGTATGCCTAAAGGATCACTTGTAAAGGGTATGACTATATGGTTACAAAGTGGATGCCTAAAGATATCATCTTTTTGTCAATCAGCATCCATACAAAATCCAACCTTTGAAACCAATGACATTATGAAAATGTAATGAGTTCCAAACGCAGCAACATTTAAAAAAGTCTCAAATGCAAAGCAAGTGGTTAAAGGAAACGATTAAGAGAGTTTTTGACCAAAGTATTTACCAAAATGGGGTTGATTTCTGATTAAAAAATTCTGAAGTAAATTTTCTGAAAACAAAACTATGAGAGCTGTAACAATGTGGCTTTGACCATGGAGACGCATTGTCATTGACTACTTTTAGGATTATCAGACTTTGAAAGAACAAAAAATTAATAAAATTCAATTAAAAAAAAAAGACCCTAGAGCCCTTAAGAAATTTAAAGAATATAGTCATGGATGAGTATGACTACATAATACACAAAATACAGAAATAACTTAAGTTATTTAGGAGTTAACATAATGGAGACTTTGGGTCAAGATTTTAAAAAGTATGGGTTCTATTTACTGAAATATTTACCCCTTTAAATAAATTAATTATTAAAAGGGTGGATTTTAATGGTTAGTTTGACCATATATACATCTAAACTCAAATCACTTCATGCACATCATTACCATTTCTATGTATGGGTCATTATGCATGATCAAACCTCAACCAAGAACTTATACATCATTTGAGACTACTGACCATTTATGTCTTTATGTTATTTGACTCACTTAAGGATATCCATTATCAAATAGAAACACTAACTTGTTAAATTTTAACTTGTTTTCAACTCAAATGCAAACACTAACTTGTTTTTAAGCTTTATTTGATGTAGCCTATTTCAGTTTAAGCAGGTCTGATTACAAAACACTTGTTGAACAAGTCCATATTGCTATTCTATTCAGTCTATAAGTCTATATCTAATTTTCCATCAAGTTGAAGGTTCTCCTAATACCTGAGAAAGGCTGCAGAACAGGGGAGCCCTCACTAAAATTTCCACAAAGGCTGCACAACCACAACCTGCAGGAAAATAAAACACAGAAAAATAACATGTCAAAATCACATATCAAGAGAACAGGTGGTCATATATTTGAATGTGCTTCAAACAGGAAGCATCACCACACCTTCCTTTCCAACTAATTTGTCATGACCAAAAAATCCAATGAAAGCATCACCACAGATTTGTCAAGTTAGTTCAACAACAACTAATTTCTTATGAATAAACTAAGTGTACACATTATTAAGTTTCTGTTTAGTCTAACTTTATTATTTCATAAGAAGCATAATCAAACATATACAAGAAATCAAACAAACACCTTAGTTCATTTAAAGATGTTATTACAAAAATATTCAGATTATGTTATTACAACTTCTATAAGTTAATCCAACAAACTGGTCCCAAATTTAGATAAAAATAAATCGATCAAACTACATAATCTCCACAAAACAAAAAAAAACACAAATCTACAGGTAGTATTCAGAAGCATGAGATTTTTCATAACCTGTCTAACAAATTGAACAATTAACAGAGAAGAGATGCAGGTGGATGTGTCAAATTAGTCGAACACCGAATAACAAATGGAAATTACCTCTGGATGAACACGAACAATATAAATTGAAATTAAATGTTACAAGAACCGATTGAAATTTGAAAGCGGGTGGATGTGTCAAATTAGTCGAATATGGTGCGACTTTATACACTTCAACCAGAGCTCCATCCTCGTCAAAATGAGATGAATCCGCGTGAAACCAACCAGAGAAGGGATTCTGCATCGTCGGATTAGGTTTGCAAATCAGAGGAGCCGTCCGATTTGTGCTTTCTTCACCATCTTGGTCGGATTAGGGTTCTGAGTAAAAGCTTAGGGAAGAAAGGACTCTGAAGGATTACCGGAAATAGGATGGCCGCATCTGAAAAAGCAATTCTTCTGAAAAGCAGCGACGAAAGGAACGGGTTCTCAACTGGGTTTTGAGATCACGGGTGCTCAAAAGGAATTAGGGTTGGAGGTATCACGCGGATCTTATTTTCATTCGGGTAACCCGGTCCGACAAAGACATAAACCAGGATCTTTAAAGCTTGTACACTTGTACATGAAGCAACACATATTGTACCTCTTAAAATTTCACTTGTACCTTATGCATAATTAGTTGTATATCTTAAAATTCAACCACCTTCATTGAATATGTATAATAAGGTAGTAAAGATATATATATATATATATATATATATATATATATATATATATATATATATATAGGAAGAGGATCATTTGAGAACTTATTGGATTTGAGAACTTTAAAGAACCATTTTAAGCCACTAGTTTATATATATGAAAAAAACCTCCCATGAATTATAGTGGTCCCCACCTGAAATTAGTGGTTGAGATTTAGTTCTCAAAAGAAAAAGTTCTCATTTGAACCTAACCATATATATATATATATATATATACTAGCCGTGTGCCCGCGCGTTGCGGCGGCGACAGTGTATAGCGTGTTATTCGTCTTCTATTCGCGCGTTGCAGCGGCACGACAATTTACAATATGATATTCATTATTATTAGCGCGATGCGGCTCGATCGATAATTTATAAGGCGGTACATGCGAGTTCAGTGGTGGCAACAATCAACACGGTACTTTTTTTGTTAGTTTATCAATACTCTCGTGATATATTTTCCATTCTACGTCTATTAGTTTTCTTATTCGTATCATCGATTTAATTTATCTAACTTTGTAGAACTCAAACAAATAACAACGTACACCCGAATTGAAATATATATTGGTCACATAGTAATTTAAAACCAAAAGAATTTTAAAATAGAAGTCATCAAAATAGTTTTAATTACATACATCCCCTTTTCAGATGAAATTACTGTTTTACCCTTCTCCACTCTTTCTTTTTAGTGTTGAAACTCATATAATCTCTATACATCATTTTTTATCAACGCGCGTTGCAGCGGCGACAGTTTATTGCGTGTTATTCGTCTTTTGTTCGCGCATTCGGCAGCGACAAAAATTTACAACACGATATTCGTTTTTGTTAACGCGATGCAGCGTGGCGACAATTTATAATGTGCTACACGCGCATTCGGCGGCGACAAACTACAATCGTGTATGATGACATCATACACAATTGCATCAAAAACCCGTGTGATGCAATGGAAATTAAAGACCAAAAGTTGTTTAGCTTCATCAATCACTATTCCTTTGGCCTTCATAGTGATTGGCGGAAGAGGGAGAAAGAACATTGGACGGCATATGAGAGTATGTAACTGGACGTTGTATTCAAATTTCAAATTCAAATTGGCGGAAGAGGAAGAACGCAACTATTTTTTCTTGTTTGTTTGGATGGAGAACCAAATGGATTATGAAAAAGAACTTTAGACATGTAGTTCAAAATAAAATATCTTGAATTATATACCCTTCTTCCGGGTTATGTATTTGGATGGAGAATCGATTGATTGTATTTTATTTTTTGAAACAACACAATTTTATTGACATCAAAAGCTAGCAAGAAGCTAGCAACCATACATAAAAGGTCTTCAAAAGATGAGAACATGATCCATACAACAAAATATCCCAACCACATTGCAATTAAAAAGGACTAAAAAAACAAAATAACACACCATACATACATCAGCGCCTTCAATCCAATGAGAATATGATACTTAAAACATATAAACCACCACAACCTGTTTAGGAACATTGATCTTGGGTGGGTCCCCAAGAAGGCATGGACCCAGATTATTACCATCTATCTCAGAATTATTAGGGAGTCCAAGGTTATTCCTTACACAGTATAGCCTGAAAGATGAGTGTGCCAGCTCAAAAGCATCCCATGTATGGCTAGAAGAACTGCAGAACAACATATATAGCATTCATTAATTTTAGAACTAAAAATCAAAGCTACAAGAAGTCTCGTATGGACTAAAATTTTTTCATAAATACTTTTCATGTTTGAAGAAAACTGAACGATCTAACCATGAGATGTATAATAACATTAAGGGTTATTAACAAAAAAGGTTAACCTCCCCCCATACTTCCTCATTTTTTACAAAAAAAGTCCTTCAAATTTTGGCATATAAAAGTCCATGAACTTGTTAAAATTATACAAACCTGTACACATATGTAGGCGACATGTAGGATTTTTTTACTGGTGTTTGATCTTAGGCTTCAGGAATGTTAATTTGTAGGGTCAGAAAAGAGTGTGCATCGAATCCAAGTTTCGATTTGGGTATGTTTTATTTTTCACTGAAATTGCAACTAATTGGAATTAAAACCACTAATTTCACAAGTTTATATAGCTTCACATGCCAGAATATGGTTGATGGTCTCCATGCAAAATGAGAAAGTATGTTTGCCTTTTTAGTTTTTATTTGGTTAACCCTAACATTAAGTCCATAATTACCTTTGTATCACAGAGAATAGTGCATGTCAAAAATGACAAGTTGCATAACATTAAAATGAGTTTTTCCAATATATCACAAAAGGGGTCCCCTTTAGAGATGAGCAGACACAATATTGACTTTCAAATAACCATTTGAAAAATCAAAACTAAAATAGAAGACTTGGAAACTTCAATTCACGTACTCTTCCTTACCTTCAAGTGCAATGCCTGTGGCTACTTCTTCGCCATCTTGGAATTCCATGGATACCTACATAACCAATGAGAGATAATGAGACCAAACAAATGAGAAATGAGATAATACTATCTATATGACTATATCTAAAATAAATAACCTTTTATGATTGTCTAAAACATAAACCTCTAAGTCACTTAAGGATGCAATCTTTCAAAAAGAGGTAATTACTGGGATTAAGCAGAACATCAAAGCAGCGGCAAATTGGATGGAAATTGATCCACCCTGCATGATTGTATGTGAATCATTAAGATCCATGACTTGGCCTTTGGGCACTTAAATTTGGTGGCACTAAAGGAATGGTATTCAGACCTGTTTTAATACTTAACATTTTAGTTGAGCCCATATTGATTTGTATCCTTGAAAACAAAGCTATCTGACATGCCACTGTCTTCTTCGAATACCTATTGGCCAAGTTCCCAATGTTTAGATGGTAATCTTTAAAAAAGGTCCTATCATCCTACAAGATCTAACCTGAGAGTATATACAGCCCACACAAACCATGTAAGACCATTTCCATATTTCTTTCATGTTGGCTATCAAAAAAAATTTTATTAGAAAGGTCAGCTGGTAAAATCACCAGTTTAAGTAGTCAATGGTTATTGACTTTAAATGTGATGTCATTTCCACATATCTTTCATGTTGGTCAATTTAAAAAAAAAGTAAGGTGGTACCATTTGTCCATTTTAAAACCTGTATATCATACTATTTTGACTTAAATGTCAATGGAATTTGAAACAGTCAAGAGATTAGGCATTTTTTTTATTGAAAAAAAAACAAAAAGGGAAGACATATTTGGTGAGACCATGAAAACCCATAAGAACCACTGATAGCTTAACTCATGGGTTCATAACTCAAATCAACTTATTCACAGGTCTTGAGTGAATTTAGATTCTAAATACATATACATACTTTGGTCTGAACCGGTTTATGGGGACAAGTTCCATGAGACGCTCGTTCAATGAATCCAGGGATCCCTGCCAAAAATGTATAAAGGTTTAATAACTATTTACAAAATTATATTCCAGAACAAATTGGAAACCGACCTTGGGCACTAAAGGAATGGATTTCCATCATAAACATAACTCTGAATTGAGGTGCAATAACCAAAAGTCAGCAGTCCACTTGGCTTGAAACATACCTGTAAATAAATAAAAAGTTCAATATAATCATCTAATAAAATTCACAATAAACTTTTTGTTTTAAAGTAGTTGTTTATAAATTCATATC
>JBCNJP010007055.1:0-34298 GCA_039602395.1 Deinandra increscens subsp. villosa | reverse complement strand
GTTCGAGCTTAATCTTCTCATTGTTTCCATACTCCACCATCACACTTCCAAATAGCGCTATGAAATCCATCTTGAACATTGTTCCTGACTCGTTTCTGTCTTCAGCCATCTTCTTTGCAACTTAAACCGTGACACGTTTGCTCCGCCGTATCGCGCCCTCCACGCCTTAGCTGTTTCAACTGGCCTGTCTGAGTCACCATCAAGTATATGTCCTTCATTTTTCAGCCCAAACAACTTTGTTATCTTCTCCTCGTCTACATTCACCTTTACAGACCCGAGGTCAATATGCATATCTTCCGGGTTAAAGCTGTCAACTACTGTATACCCGATCCTTCCAGGTATTCCGTCCATGCGGCTGCAAAATTCGTCCCATCCCCCCTCTTCCCTTACCTTCTTTCGTTGATTTCTTGAAAGCTTTCCTATAGCTTTGCACAATTGCAATGGTGCTGTCCTTATCCTTATCGACGGTAATTTCTTGGCTTCTTTTATTGTTTTTGTACCCTTCCCACCTTTTCTGCTTGTGCCCTTTTTCTTTTTGGTTTTCTATGCTGTTCCACCATGTAATCTGTTGAATATGCATAACCTAAATTAATTCACATGTGTATCAAATTATATTAAGCTGATGCACGTGTGTTTTATTATACGATTATGATGCATATGTGTGCTTACCTATGCATATTTCATTAAGTAAGCTAATAAGTGTTAATTAATGAGATTATAATTATATATCCTACTGTTCTGTTGGAAAGGCTGCGTCAAAGATTGGAAAAGAGGTTCGAGCAAATTATACTTATGATCATTCAATGGGGCGGGGAGGATACGTCTTTCTGAGAGAAAAACTGGTAATAAGCTAAGTGTGTTACACCCAGTCATGGTTAAGAACGTGCAATGTATGTTTCAAGTCTGATATATATTATTATTATAATACAAGATACAAAACAAAGAAATAGCAGCTGATGAATTCCCCTCTCGATCGTTTATGTGGAGGAAAGGAAGGGTAAATAAAGAGGGGGAATACAAAACGCCTGTGGTGAAGGGCATAGCAGATGATATAGTAAGTTTAATTGCTATATATATACCTAATTATTCACATGTTAAAAATTAACAGCACCTCATTAAATTAACTAAATTATATTACTGCAGGCCGAGAATGAAACAAAGATAAATGCGGGATCTATGACCGTAGAACCGGGAACGGATGCCCTGACATTGGTCCTTGGCAAGGAAAGGAGTGGATACCTAAAAGGTATTGGGTATGGAGTGACTTCCCGTGGATATTGGCAGGGTGCTACAAAAGGGCGATCAAAAGAACGGATCAAAAAACTTGAGGCGG
The DNA here is from genome assembly GCA_039602395.1 of Deinandra increscens subsp. villosa. NCBI lineage: Eukaryota > Viridiplantae > Streptophyta > Magnoliopsida > Asterales > Asteraceae > Deinandra > Deinandra increscens. The sequence continues at coordinate 32,965 of JBCNJP010007055.1, read as the reverse complement.
AACTAAAAAATGAAAGACAGCTGCGTGAGAAAAAGGATCAAGAGGTTGAGCGCCTCACTGATATGGTTAAATCACAGGATGAGAGAATTGATAAGCTTATGGCGATTATGGAGTCTGTGATTCAAGATAAACAAGTTCATAAAGCGGTAAATTCTGTAAGGGACAAACTATATATATATATATATATATATATATATATATATATATATATTTATTAATTAATTAACTAATTGAATTAATTGTACGTAGGACATGATCAATTCTGCGCACAATACATCGCGGAAACAATCTACTCAATCAAACTCATCTCAAAGGTCGGCCGATAAGGTACGGATTTGAAACAGTTCTGAATTTGAGTCGATCTGGAAGATTCTAGTTCATCTGGATGAACATGCGTCTCTACTTATAGTTCATCCGGATAGTTAGAGTTCATCCGGATAGTTAAAGTTCCTCAGGATAGGTAAGGTTCATCAGGATAGTAAAAAGTTCATCAGGATAGTTAGAGTTCATCGGGATAGTTAGAGTTGATCCGGAAGATTCTAGCTAGTTCATCTGGATGAACATGCGCCCCTAGTTATAGTTCACCGTGTTGGTTATAGTTCATCCGGATAGTTAAAGTTCAGCAGTATAGGTAAAGTTCATCAGGATAGTTAAAGTTCATTGGGATAGTTAGAGTTGTTCCGGAATATAATTAATAATTAACTGTGCCGGCTATGATAAGTTCATCAGGATAGTTAAAGTTCATCAGGATAGTTAACTAATGTTTAGCCGGTTATGATCGATATGATTTTATTAATTAATTGAATTGTAGGTCTCTTCTGCGACTCTATCACAACACACTCCTCCATCTACAACAGCGTCACAAAAGGAAAGGGTAACTATTTTAATTTACACAGTTGTGTACTTCCCTTATAACTAATTGCTATATGATCATTTAATTAAATGTTGATGCTGTCTTTAGGTGAGAAAGAGAAAAATGACAGAAGCAGCAGCTGCTGCAGCCAGTGCTGCTGGGGCATCAGAGCAGGAAGTAGTATATATATATATATATATATGATTAATTTAGAAATTTGACAAATCGCTTCGACGTTATCGTTAATTAATATATATGTTACTAATCAGTTAATTACATGGTGTCAATTTAGGAAAAGAATAAGAGACATGCAAAACCTGCAGCTCGTAAAGTACCTCCTAAGAAGAGTGATCATCAGTTGGAAAAACAAAATAATTATGATGTCATTGCAGCTGCTATCGATCTGCAGCCAGTAATCCAAGAGGTATATAGATTAGTATATACCACAATTTTTGTATTCTATTTTTTACTTTAATTAATTAATTGTTTATATATATGCTATAATTAATATTATTATTATTATTATTATTATTATTATTATTATTATGTCACTTCTGATCAGGGGAGCCAAACTGCGACGTTGCACATCGAGGGGGATCCGCTGAACGTCGTGGGAATGGCTGAATTATTACCAAAAGAAAAAGATGAGAAGATTCATGGAAGTCCATTAGCTCCTGGTTGCCGTAGAATTAGAGTTTATCAGGTCAAAAAGTGTCACACCCCCAAATAACCACTAACGGAATTTATACCGTTAAGGGGTACGAGCAAACCAGGACCACAACCATTAGTTACAAATACTAAACGAATCAGAGTAAAGTCCAATCATTAATAATAAAAACCGTTTAACAGTACGCAGCAGAAAAACATTATCTTTAGCACTAACCACGTGCTTTACATAAACGTTGTTTTAAATTCCCAAGTTTAGTTTAAATAAAAATAAAATGTCTTCGTGTGCCATGCCAACCCGATCCGGATACTCCTTAGCGATCTGCAAAAGTTTAAACCACGCAAGTGTCATCCTAACGGTTGGTGAGTTCACAGTGGGCTTGTCATGCAGTGGCCCGGTCTCATAATTATAATCGTGTCAACATATACTTATGAAATATTTATTTGTGAAAAGCAATGCTCTGTAATGTCCAATATCTTAGTAACGTGGTTTAGAAATATTAATGTCCGTAACATACGTTATCGGGTATGAACTAGTTTTGTATAGTTAAAGTGCTCAACCGATATCGCGGGTAGCTAATCCGTTGTTCCATGCACTAAGGAAGTTTGTACCAAAGCTGACTATTATTGTAGTGGCAGTGCCATCATGTTTTGCGGACCTACGTCATCGCGGACTTGCCTCCCCCGTGTCCTCTCGGGATCACGGTCAGATAGGCTGATATTGTACCTCCGTGCACTCCCCGTGCCACGGGGCGGAGTTTGTCAAACCCCAGTAGATCTACCCAACATCCCCTCGCTTTACAATTAATGGTACAATTTAGTTGAGGACTTTTAAGTTTCAAGGCATCCTTAGAAATCATGTGATATCATGTGGTTTAGACTTTAACCTACGCTAGCCATATTAAAACGGTTTTCCGGATTCTCATGAATCTCAAAAGTGTTTTCAGTTTTGTTTCAGAAATAGTTGTCTAAGTAATTCGCAAGTGCTTCCCATAAAGCACTTCAAGTTCATCAAGTGGGTGCCAAGCACTCCCGAGTTCAAGTTCATCAAGTGGGTGCCAAGCACTCCCGAGTTCAAGTTCATCAGAGAGGTGCATAGCTCTCATAAGGTTGTCAACATTGTTTTTCATTAAGTTATTCAACGTGACCCAAACGGGTTCACGGTAAATGGGTTAGTGACACTCACCTTTGGTTGCACTACTACACTTGCTAAATAATCCAAGTATTGCTTAACGAAGACCTATGAACACGTTTAGGTCTTAAGTATTAGTTTTGTGTCTAAACTCTACATAACGTCACTATGGCCCATAACATAGCACGTTGGACTATGACACGACATACCGACACACGACACCGGTGGTTGATCATAAACAAGGGTTCATATACATCAGAAATCAAAGCATGTATCGTCATAGTATAATCATGTAAGTCATGGAATAACATTCAAGTAAATTGCACAAGTTTGGATTCTGGTCTCAGTTTCGCTAGCAGTTTCGCTAGGCAGTTTCGCTGTGTGCACGGGCAGCACTTTCGCTAGGCAATACACGATGACACAGTTTCGCTAGGCTAGTTTCGCTCGAAACTGTTGGCACAGTTTCGCTAGCCTAGTTTCGCCCAAAACTGGTTTGAAATTTCGTTCAGGGAATTTCGCTCGGTAGTTTCGTCCGAACAGGTCTGGTTGGTTTACCCGGCGACACTACAGTTTTGCTACATAGTTTCGCTGGATGAAGATATACATAATTTCGCCCAGAGAACACGCAGTGTCGCTGGTCGCGAAAAAAACTCACAAATCAGCCTAAAAATCAATCTAACATCTTCCATATTTCATGTACTTCAATATCTAGCATGCATAATCATTTACCAACATAAATCAGTAAGCTTTAACACCTTACACATGGGTTTTCATCATCAAATCACCAAAAAACACATTTTAAACCTAAAATGACCTAAATAGCATAAATATTCATTATGGTTTGATTTCAAACGTAAAGTTACTGACTTTATGGTAGATCTAGCATCCCTAAGCATCATATCAGAAGATCAAGTGATTACATGAAGATTCAAGCATGCTTTTTAAGAAAACACATAGAAATACATAAAGAATGGTTTTGGGACTCACGATTCAATCTAGGGTTTGAATGGATGAGATGAGATGATGGTTCCTTGATGGTTTTCTTGACTGAACAGAAATCTCGAGTGAGCAGATGAGAGTGGTGTGTGTGTTTTGTATGAAATGAGGCAAAAATGAGATCTCTAGGGTTTTATGTTATTATATATCAGGGGCTAGTTTCGCTGGCCAAGCGAAACTGACTCTGTAAGTCAAAGGTTAAGCTAGCCGGGCGACATTATAGTTTCGCCCGGTAGTTTCGCTGGAACCCAAAGTGACCAATTTACATTCTAAGCAAGATAAGCACGGTTCATGAATTTCACGCAATTACACAATTAATCAACAAACATGTTGCACATACTTCCTCATAGAGACAATTCAATAAATAAACACATATGGACGGGTTCGGTGATCAACCAAAGGTCGTGGACGTATTCGGCCCAGTTAAGCATTAGTTACTAAGTTAACACTTATAACGTAACTAACGGAGATTGTCTAACGGAAGTTAACCTTGGAATTCTCGGATGTCACAAAAAGGGTGCAACATTTTTACCATTCCCAGTAGATGATAAAACAACGCTTTCGGAGGTTGAAAATAAATATATTATTGTATGGCCGATGAACCGAATGATCCTTCATTCTAATAACAAGTCAGATAGATCACAGCCGGTTGATCATTCTACGGTGCAAAAAGTATTGGAACAACCACAGGTAATTACTACATTAATTAATCGTATCCGCTAATTAATTAACTTTATATATATATTATATATATCTGATCGGTTTTATTTGTCATGTTTCCAGGTAAATAATGATCGGAAAAAGATGCCGAAAGTACTGTACGTAACACCAAACCAGCAGAAGCAGCTGATCAGCACGGACAAGAAATTATAATTAATTATTATAGAAATTAAACTTAGATTAGTGTCGTATGTTATCTTTTTGAACAGCGTCATGATTAGTGTATGTACATTAATTTTTAATTATAATATATGATTTTTAAGGTTTCTCAATACTAATTAATTAATATATAATTAATTGTAATTAAGAAAATATATGTGACCATATATATAATACCAAAGGCCACACTTTTTATATTTTAACGTGGCCGTTGCCACCATTTGGCCACGCTTATTGGGACAAATTATCTGATTTCAACTACCCTTTAGCCACTTTTTTTTTCTCCAATTATATGTGGCTAAAACACAAATATACGTGACCATATAATACCAAAGGTCACGCTTTTTATATCTTAACGTGGTCGTTGCCACCATTTGGCCACGCGTATTGGGACAAAATATCTGATTTCAACTACCCTTTAGCCACTTTTTTTTTCCAAATATATGTGGCTAAAACTCAAATATACGTGACAATATAATACCAAAGGCCATGCTTTTTATATTTTAATGTGGCCGTTGCCACCCTTTGGCCACGCTTATTGGGACAAAATTTATGATTTTAGCAACCCATTTGGCCACGTTTTTTCATATCATATGTGGCTAAAACACAAATATACGTGACCATATAATACCAAAGGCCACGCTATTCATATTTTAACGTGGCGGTTGCCACCCTTTGGCCACGCGTATTGGGACAAAAATTATAATTTCAGCAACCCATTTGGCCACGTTTTTTTATAACATATGTGGCTAAAACACAAATATACGTGACCATATAATACCAAAGGCCACGCTTTTGATATTTTAACGTGGCCGTTGCCACCCTTTGGCCACGCGTACTGTGACAAAATGTATGATTTCAGCAACCCTTTGGCCACGTATTTTTATAATGTATGTGGTTAAAACACGAATATACGTGACCATAAAATACCAAAGGCCACGTTAAAAAAACACATGTGGCCGTTGGGACCCTTTCGCCACGCTTTTCTGAAGAATTGTTTGATTACAACAACAAATATTGGTACCCTTTAGCCACGCTTATAGGTGGCTTCAGCCACTGATATTGTAACGTGGCCGTAGGGTACATATGGTCACGACACCTATGGTGTCAGTTGGAATCGAAAAAAAAACCGTGACCAAACACCTTTTTTCACGGTTTTTTTCCGTGGCCAAAGGTGAATTTTGACGTAGTGGTCACAAATCTGCAAAACACTGAGCAGACTATGTGACAACTCTTCCACATAATGCACATCAGAGAACGTCAAGCTGCCATTCTTCACCACACCTTCCTTGCTGATCCTGCCACCTACTCCTTCAGCAAAGGATACACCTCCTCCATTGAAATCTTGAACCTCTTCCAAAAGCGATAAATCTCCGGTCATATGTCGGGAGCAACTACTATCAACGTACCAGAGATTGTTGACAGTTCTTCTCGGCTGTCCCTACATGAATCAAAGATCAGTTAGAGTCGGGTACCCAGGCCATAACAGATCTGGGTACACCCTTGGAGTCAATGTAGTTGACCAATTTAAAGTACATTCCTGATTTTGATTCAGTTACACTCAAACTTTGAGCGTTGACTTTTGGTTTCCACAAAGTGTGTTTATGAGGTTTTGACACAGTGGTTGAATTCTTTACAGTTGCAGGTTTCTTTTGTGGAGATGTGACCTTTATATCTGTATGTTTCTTGACAGGTGACCACTCAAGTTTCAATTTTGTTTGAACAACTTGTTTTGTTTGAGAAACATCTTTTGATTTAGAAACTGTTTCTTAACCTTTATTTTACCTTTAGGTTGAGAAAACCTTGTTGTTTTAGGTCCCTGTTTTTCAACAAGTTCAGATTTCATCTTATCTTTTCTTTGGTAAACTCCTTTAGGTGTGTAGGTTGGTTTTGGAGTTTTGGCCACATTCCATTTTTCATCAACAGGCTTTGTCACTGGAGTTTTAGTGTTTAAAACCTTAGACTGTTGAGTCTTCATTGGTTTTGAACTTTGCTTCCCCTGAGACGAAACTTGTTGTTTCTGATTTTTATTTCCACCTGCCGTCATTTTCTACAACATACTAGTCTGTGGGTTTTGCGGACAGTATGGTTGATAAGGTCTATTCAAACAATTTGCAGCAAAATGCCCTGGTTTTTCACATTGAAAACAATTCATAAGTCTAGGCCCATTCACATGACTACAAACATACGAACGTCTTGGGTAAGATGACTTCCACTCAGGCTTATCATCCCATTTATGTATCAAATGTTTTGGAACTTTCTCAGGTTGCGTAATTAAACAAAATTGTTCCGATTTTGATTTGTTGGTTCTGATAAAAGTAGACACAACCTGGGGATAAGGGACAAATTCCTTGGGTTTAGACTCACGACCAACTTTAGTATTGGGCACACGAATTTTGAAACCATTAACTACTTCATTGACTTGGACGCATTAAGTTCAGTCACAGATGCCAAAACATCGTCCTTAGGTAAATCAGAAATTAAGCTACTAGACTCATGACACTCTTTGACTCTCAAACAGTGAGCATCCTTCCCAGAAACATCTTTGATCCTTACTTCATCTGCACAAGAAACAAAAACGTCAGAAGAACTAACATTATTGTTTAATGATTCCTTGGATGGACCCGATTCACAAGTGAATGTCACCGATCTACTCTGATTAGCCAAACCATAGGTCATATGTTTCTCATTTTCTAATTCCTCTTCTGTCATGGGTTTCACACCAACCAAAACACTATCTATGGGAGGTCCCGCTTCATGCATTTCTGATTCAGATCTATCTACCTGATCCTCCTCATAGATCATACCTATTATATCTCTAGACACAGGTTGAGGAACACTATTCTTATTCTTTTCAGAAAAGTTAATTCCTATTCCTCCTTTATCCTTACCAAATCTAACATTAGTTATGCAGGTGGACAAAGCCTTACCAGCTTCAAGCATTCTTTTGTTTCTCATTTGATTCACATCTAATTTCACTTGTAACTCATTATTCTGATGTTTAAGTTTATCTACCTGCTTTCTAAGCTCAGCTATTTCTAACTTAGCATTGTCATAGAGGACAGACTTCTGAGTGGCAAGGGCTTGGTATTTTTCTATGTCTAGTTTCTGTGCTTTGACTTTCTCCTCACTCTTTTCCCATCTACCCTTAAACGAACTTCTAGAACATTGCATATCAAATAATTCTATCTCACTATTTTCCCAAGGTTGTCTTAGGCCAGGAATTAAACGAGCACAAGTGGGATTAGTACATACCTTTGTGTTGTCGACTTCGGCTGCAAATGCCTCCTTATCTTCAACCAGGTTCTCCTCCTCATCTCCCGGCTTCTCTTCAGTGACCACAAATGCATGCTCCTCTTCATCATCATTCTCCATCTTAGCAATCATAGTACAAGTTAGACTGAGTTCCTTTACCTGCGAAGCCCATTGATATTCCCCACAATCCTGCACAACCAAAGCCTTTGTCTCTGCCTTTCCCTTACCATCTCCAGCTTTCTTCTCTTCTGGTTTCTCCTTCTTTGGCTTGGTGCATTCCCTTAAAAAGTGCTCGTACTCATTACAGTTGAAGCATCGGAGCTTGCTCTTATCAAAACCCATTCTTATATTATCCTGATCCTTCCAGACATTCCTTCTAGTTGTTGCCATAAACTTCTTGGCGCGGAAAACTGCCATTGCCATTTGCCAGGAAACATCAAGCATTTCCACGTCTTCAGGATTAATCTGGTTCAGCTCACCTGACAACATCTCAGCAGGCACCAAAGTACCAGCCATAAGGGTATGATAACTGTTCATGAATCCCATTCCAAGTGCAAAGTTGGGATCATTTGTGGCATTTGCTTCATCAGAATTGATTGTTCCATTAGAACTTGCTTGAGATCGAGTTGCAAATGCAGTTGACTTTGTGTTTGAACTCAAATCATTTGCCGATGAACTTCCAGCCTGTTTACACTACGTCAAAAAGTGGCTTTGGCCACGGTTTTTTTGATAACGCATAGCCACTGTTTTGAAAAAAGCGTGGCCAAAGGTAAGAAATTCTCGTTTTAGCCACACATATTTTGTACCCGTGGCCAAATATATAGCCTTTGGACCCTTTTAGCCACGTATTTTTTTGTTTATGTGACAACAACAATCAGGTGCAGTGGCTTTAGCCACTGTTTTACAAAAACATGTGGCACTTATTTGTCACACTTAAAAAAGAGTGGCGAAATGCACCAAACGGCCACGGAATTTTTATGATTTTTTATTCGTGTGACCAAAAAGGAATGTATGGCCACGCTTAAATAATGTTGTGTGACGGAAGAGTAGATTTTATTACTTAGTAAATTAAAAGAAAACAAAACTATTTATGCGTGGCTAAATGTGAGCAATGGCCACGCTTTTTACTTAGTTATGTGGCTAAAAGCTAGTACATATGGCCACTGTTATTAGGTTGTGTGACTAAATATTAGATGACTAATGGTCACAGTAGGTTGTGAGTGACAAAAATCTATTACCTATGGCCACATATATTAACCGTGACTAAATGGTAGGTTGTGAGTGACAAATATTTATTTTATGGTCACGGTAAAATATTAAACGCGTGGCGAAAAATAGAAGATTTGTTTCCCTCTAAAACAACACGCTTTTTTCAATTGTACCATTAATTCGAGCGGGTTAAAATCTGCTACCCTATATATCATCATCATTGTTATTTTCCTTTTTACCGCCATCCCTTTCTTGATCTCAAATTCTCTACACCAATTCTCTCAAATTCTCTACACCAATTCGTTTACACCAATTCTTGTATCAAATGGCCGATAATCAACGCTCCCTTAATTACTGGTATGTGAAGCATAACCGTATTTTTTTTGGTTTACAGTAACAGGAGAAGAAGATCCTTCAAGTCCCACAAATCTGTGATTAAACACAATGATGAGAACATCCTGAAGCAACTATATGCGCAGAAGATTCCTGATTGTTTTGCCTACCATGTTGAGACAGCGAAATTATTTCGTGTCCTTGATACAAAATTCAATGAACCCGAAGAAGAAGATGAAGAAGAAGATGAAGAAGATGAAGATGAAGATGAAGAAGATGATGAAGAAGATGATGAAGAAGATCATGAAGAAGCAGATGAAGCAGATGAAGAAGATGAAGAAGAAGAAGAAGATGATGATGATGATGATCATGATGATGACGATGCAAGTTCATCAGGATCATACATATCCGAAGATTGCAGTGATCCGGATTATTAATTAATGGATGTTTATGTTTAATTATGAACAAATTAAGAACAATAGTTTATATGTTTATTTAGTTATGATATTAGTAGTTATAATATATATATGATGGTTATAATATATGTTTATCATGTTTGATTATCTTGTGATATGGCCACTCATATTAAAACATTGGTTGCGTGACAAATTATGACAAATGGTCACGGTATATTAATTTTAGGTGGCTAAAAGAATACCAACAGTCGACGGCGCTTGTAATCATGATTATTTCATTTACTTTTTCATTTACTTTATCTTTCAAATCTCCATCTACCATGCCCCTAGAGTATCGATATATACTATCTCTGTATCAGTTTTCATCATCATCTCCACCATGACCCTTTTCTCCCAGTCTTTCTCTCTCTGTCTTTCGTCCATCATCGACGGCAAAAAATGTGGAATTGGCATCATCCGTATGTGGAAAACGGTAAGTTATCATGTGCAGGGAAATTTTCGTCCAATTCGATTGAAATTTTCGTCTCAGATTTGGTAATTTTATCTTGTGCAGGGAAAGATTGCACTCTGTATCTCCTGCGAGCAGATTTTAAGTTATTGTGGAAACCATGGAGACGAGGAGTCTCTAATGGTTCATACAAATGCTTTACTGCGAGCAGATTTTAAGTTATTGTGTAATTTTATAACAGTCAGCAGTAAGGGCACATGTATTCTTCAGGTGCTTCTCTCCCTTTTGGCCCCATGAACCCGATTTCTCTTCGCCACTTCTTCACCATTTTCAGTTGATCAGAAGCAAGTGCATGTGAGAAAGCAAAGAGGGACTTGTTCTCTCTTTTCACTTGATCAGAAGCAAGTGCATGTGAGAAAGCAAAGAGGGATTTTTCTTCAGCCGCTTCTTCTCCATTTTAAGTTAGTAGTTTTTCAGTTGTAATTTTATAGATCAATGTATTAATGGAAAAATAACCTTTGGATTATGCATGTAATTGTGTTTGTTAAAGCAGCAGTTGATTTTGTTTGTTTATTTTTGACTTTTATTGACTCTGGTTTGGTCAAAGAGAGGAGACCTGCAGGCACAATCAAAAAAAGGAAACACTTGACTCAAAATTAAGATCAATAATATATATTCTAGAATACATAAGAAAAAAAACAAATATTGTTGATACTGTAGTTTGCTAAGATTCAAAAACATTACAATGATGATCAATTAATCGGTGGTTTTTCGTAATATCATTCCAGTACAGTCAGCTCTATGGTAAACATTGTGACGTGCATCTACGGATGGCAATACATTATCGTTGTGAGGAAAAACTACCGTACTAAATTCTTCATTGGAATCGTCTTCATAATAATCTCTGTAATTTCTGGGAGGTGTCATAAAGACAATATGCAGTTTTTTATCCAGCTGGTCTTTGACGTAAAACAACTGTTGTGCTTGTGACGCGAAAATGAACGGGTCCTCCTTGTGACCTAGTCTTTTAAGGTTGACCAAAGTGTAACCAAGACTATCTTTTTTGACCCCCTGTGTATTCTCAACCCAGTCGCACATAAATAGAGGGATGGTTTTAATATGGTAATCTAGTAGCCATATCTCTTTTAAAACCCCATAGTAAGGTTTTTTTTCCATAGGTTAAGACCTCGTTAGAGATGTGCATGTCATTTACCTCTACACCAACCCCGCTGTTCTGGTAAACCCTACCGTCTCGAAATTTTGTACGAAATGAATAGCCATTGATGTCATATACTTCATATTTCCTCACGCTTCTGTGTGGACCATGTGAAATCCACCTAACGGTCTCTGATATAGTTTCTGGGGACTCCGCCGTCTCCTTTTCAACCTGAAATTCATAGTAGGTTCATCAGGAGAGTTCATTAGGAATAGGAAGATTATAGCTCTTCCAAAAATAAAATAAAGTTGTTCCGGACAACTCAGGTCAGTTGTTCCGGAAAGTTACAGTTCATCCGGAATTAAAACTATAAGAAAAATAGTTTCAGTTCACCAGGAAGGTTATAGTTCATCCGGATAGAAAATAGAGTTATTCCGGACAACTCAGGTCAGTTGTTCCGGAAAGTTACAGTTCATCCGGAATTAAAACTATAAGAAAATAGTTTCAGTTCACCAGGAAGGTAGTTCATCCGGATAGAAAATAGAGTTGTTCCGGACAACTCAGGTCAGTTGTTCAGGAAAGTTACAGTTCATCCGGAATTAAAGCAATAAGCAAATTTAGCTGACCTTGTTGCGTAACCATTTACCAAATGTTGTGCTCTGCTTCTTAGTCAGGTTATTTAGTCTACTACCAGGATGTTCCTTTTCCAAAAATTTCATGTGTTCTCTGCAATTACATGAATTGAAGTTATCTATAAAAGTTTATAATTAATTAAACAGATAAAAAAAGGTTAATAATCTAAATTCTTTACTCGATATAATGCTCAATTTTAGGCGTATTTAGCAACACAAATAAATGCGCTTTCGATAGGAGCTCTGGAGAGACTTCAACTGATCTACCAGTTGACCCAGGACTTCCATCCGCACTGCTATGCTTTTTAGTTGGAACACCAATAGTTGTGATGTTTTTTTGGTATTCGCTGAGAAACTCAATCGTTTCTTCTACAATGTTCTCCTCAGCAATGCACCCTTCTGGATAAGTTTTGTTTCTCACGTGGCCCTTAATTACCTTCATACACCTTTCAAATGGATACATCCATCGAAAGCATATTGGGCCACATATTTTTACCTCCCTAGTAAGGTGCACCGTCAAATGAAGCATAACATCAAAAAATGATGGCGGGAAATATTTCTCAAGCAGGCATAGTGTGACACAAAGATCTGCTTGCAATTTGTCTAGCTCTTCGACGTTGATCTCTTTGCTGCATATTGATTTGAAAAAAAAACAGAGCCTTATAATAGCATATCTTGTCGGTTCAGGCATGACTGACCGAATTGCAATTGGCAGAAACTGTTGCATCAGCATATGATAGTCATGTGACTAGAGCCCCACAAGTTTCTTGTCCTTTAGACTAACCAAACTAGAAAAGTTAGAACAATAGCCTTGTGGAACCTTCAAGTTATACAACGTGTCACAAAACTTTTCCTTTTCATCTTTTTGTAACGTGTAAGACGCTGCAGGAAGTACTATGTTGTTCTTGTTCTGTTTAGGCTGCAACTCTGGTCTTAACCCCAAAAAGTTCAGATCCTTTCTCGCATTCAGTCCATCCTTCGTCTTTCCGGGAAGGTTGAGCAGAGTTCCAACAAGACTCTCAGCCACATTCTTTTCAATATGCATGAAATCAATGCAATGTTGGACACTATTATGCCTCCAGTATCTAAGTCTTCGAAACCATATATTGAATTTCTTCCAATATGGTGGCTTCTCTTTGTTCTTTCTTTTTCTCTTATCAATCTTCCCCCCTCTTCCGGTTGAGGTCTCTGGGATTTCTGAATCAGTACACCTTAATCCCTTTCCCCATTTGTTCCTGATCTGTTGAACTTCGTTGTACATCTGTTCTCCGGTCATAGGATCAGCAACAACTTCCAACTCTTGTTTACCATTGAAGGCCTCTGTTTGCTTTCGGAAGGCATGCGTATATGGTATATATCTTCTGTGACCAGCATAACACTGCTTGGCCGAGAAAGGAAGCCTAATGCATTTAGTTTCTTCCCGACATACCACACAACCACGGAATCCACTGTACGGGCAACCACAAAGTGTACCAAGTGCAGGGTAGTCATTAATCGTCCATAAAACAACTACACGCAAAGTAAACTGTTCTTGCGCATACGCATCATATGTTTCCACACCTGCCTCGAATAACAGCTCTAAGTCATCAATTAATGGTTCCAAAAACACATCAATATCGTTTCCAGGCGCTCCCGATATTAATAACGAAAGCATGATGAACTTTCTTTTCATACACAACCATGGTGGAAGGTTGCAAATGACAGATAGAACAGGCCACACACTGTGATTTCTGTTATCTCTATTTACGTCGACCCCATCAGTTGAAATGCCAAGACGAAGACTTCTAGGATCGTCAGCGATTTCGGGATATTTGTCATCGATGGCTTTCCATGCCGGTGAATCGGATGGGTGTCGTAACACACCGGGTGTTTTGGAACTGGTGGCATGCCATCTTAGATCCTCCGCTGTAGTTTTCACTTGAAACAGTCGTTTCAATCTTGGAATGATGGGGAAATACCACATTACCTTTGCAGGAGTATTGTCGTATAGTTTCTTAGTCCTCTCATCCACCTTCCACCTGGACTCACCACAAGTTGGACATATAGTTAGGTCCTTGTTCTCCTTCCTGTACAGAATACAATCATTGATACACACATGTATCTTGGTGTACCCTGCACCCATTGACTTCAAAATCTTCTTGGCCTCATATGTATTCTTCACAATCTCATTACCTTCAGGTAGCATCTGTTTCAGCAAAACTAAAAGTTCATTAAAAAATTTATCTGATCCTCCATGCTTAGTCTTCAAGTTCAGTAGATGAACCAAGGCAGATAACTTTGTGAAGGTATGGCATCCTTCATACAGAGGCTTCTCAGCATCCATGAGTCGTTCTTGAAACTTCTCATGGTCCTCATCGAAATTTTCTTCAGTAGCTCTGACCATTTTTATTGTTTCGGCTGCATCCAATGGAACTCCGGAATCGAAAAATGATTCCGTGTGAAGCTCCTCTCCTGCGGGCTCGTCTATCTCTCCATGTTTATCCCATCTTCTATAAGTCTGATCGAATCCCTTTGAAAACAAATGAAATTCTACATCATCAGCCTTAAAAGAGTAATGGTTTAGACAATTAACACAGGGACATGGAATTTCATTACTCTCCAAATTGGTAACTGCAAACAATAAGAATGATTTAACTCCATCGGCATATGATTGCGTGGTTCTACTGGTTTTCATCCAAGACTTATCCATGTTTGTTTTGCTAACAGATACAACAACAAATTAAGATGATTAAAAACGATCAATACTAAAAATCCTTTTCAATAATCTTTACTGTGAACCTGTTTATTGGAGAAGTAATAGGACGGAGGGAAAATTCTGTCGATTGATATGTGAAATTTTCAATCGAGTTCGCTCTAATTTACCCCGCCTCTTTTAAAATTTAGCGGGCCCAGTTAGAATCATATTTAAATAAATTAAAACGAAAATTACTCTTGATCCTGAGGAACTCTAGTTCATCCGGTTCTATTACTGAATAACTCTTTATAATCCTGAAGAACTCTAGTTCATCTTCCCTCAATCCTCATGAACTCAGTGGGTAATTTTGACTTTCTTCATTTAATTTTGACTTGTTAGTTTGATTTTTGAGATCGTGTGACAGTAATTTCGGATAATTTCAGATCGTGTGATTAAAATATTAGTGGTTTTTTGATATCGTGTAGGAATTTCAGTTTAATTAATTAACTTGGAGAACGTGTGAAAATAATTTTTGTAGGATAACCAAAAGTCCAACAATTATAATGTGCAGTCCTCATGAACTCAGTGGGTAATTTTGAAATTAATCAAATAAGACCTATGGTATACTCTAGTGATTACACATCTGATAAGACGCATACTCAAGTGATTTGCACATATAACCATACCACTTGATCAGTAATGAGAAACTTCTCACCTCCAACATCAAACCCTTTTCAAAATCCTTATCAAACCTTTTCTCAAAATCCTTAACAAACCCTTTCTCAAAACACTCAAATCCTTCTAAAAATGGCAAGCTTGAAAGAATTAGTTGAACATTATTTGCAGATAAAGATTGTTGCTACCCTGGACAGGTACGAGGTGATTATCGGGGCAGAGAGACAGAGTATCTTAGACGGGTTGGCCCTGCTCAAACAGGTACTTACAGAGCCACCAAGTCCATCAAGATACCAGATGGCTACTTTTATGGTAGAAGAGATACGCGTCTCCGATGCCAGGCTTCAAATGTTGGTTCAACAGAGGCAATAAGCAATGAGTAGGCATTTGGAGTTGATGGAGGAGATGGAATCTAGGTTCCTGTGAACCTCAATATGCAACTGCTCTGTTTTTTTTTTTAGGAATGAACATGTAAATTAGGAAACAATTTTGTGTATGGAATTGGAATCAGTAGTATGAAATCCACTTTTTGTTATATACTTGTTTATCTATTTTTGTTTATTAAATCAATCTGTTAAACAAAAACCCTAATCCTCGAAAACAGAGACGATCAACAATTGCAATCCGATCAACAACTGATGCAGAGACGATGAGAAACCCTAAACACAAAAAACAGAACGCCCATTTCCTATTGAAACATGGAATTTTCATGTTCAAATCAAGTGTTTTCTATCTCTGCATTACATTAGATTTCCGTCGACGATGCGTTGGAGCAGACGGCGACGGAGGTAACGGAGGAGAGGTCGAGCGGTTGTGCGTATAAACCCTAGAAAATGAACGCCCATTTTCTTTTGTATATATTTGGAAAACGAAAATAGAAAACAGAAAACAGAAAACAGTAAAAAAGGTGTTTTCCATTTTTAGTTAAAATTTAGAAAACACTATTTTCTGTTTTCCTAGAAAACAGTAAAAAAGGTGTTTTCCATTTTTAGTTAAAATTTAGAAAACACTATTTTCTGTTTCCCTTGTTTTTTTGGAAAACAGAAATGGAAAACACCCCCTGTTTTCCACAACTAAACGCCCCCTTAAATTTTGGGGAATTATAATTCTAAATAAATTATATAAAAAGATTTAAGATAAAAATTTTATAATGGGTCAATTTGGGGTCAAATGGGTCAATTTGATGTGTTTAGGACCAATGAGTCCCAATAAGGTGTGTATGTAACCAATAAGTTGTGTTGAGGACCAATGAGACCCAATAAGGTGTGTTTAGGGGAAACGAGGGTCAGTTGAGACCAATGAGTCCCAGTAAGGTGTGTATCTAACCAATAAGCATGTTTAGGACCAATGATGGCCCAATAAGGTGTGTATGTAACAAATAAGTTGTGTTTAGGACCAATGAAACCCAATAAGGTGTGTTTATGGGAAACGAGGGTCAGTTGGGACCAATATTGAGTCCCCAGTAAGGTGTGTTTAGGGGAAACGAAGGTCAGTTGGGACCAATGAGTCCCAATAAGGTGTGTATGTAACCAATAAGCATGTTTAGGACCAATGATGGCCCAATAAGGTGTATGTAACAAATAAGTTGTGTTTATGACCAATGAGACCCAATAAGGTGTGTTTAGGGAAAACGAGGGCCAGTTGGGACCAATGAGTCCCAGTAAGGTGTGTATGTAACCAATAAGCATGTTTAGGACCAATGATGGCCCAATAAGGTGTGTATGTAACAAATAAGTTGTGTTTAGGACCAATGAAACCCAATAAGGTGTGTTTAGGGGAAACGAGGGCCAGTTGGGACCAATTAGTCCCAGTAAGGTGTGTATGTAACCAATAGGCATGTTTAGGACCAATGATGGCCCAATAAGGTGTGTATGTAACAAATAAGTTGTGTTTAGGACCAATGAGACCCAATAAGGTGTGTTTAGGGGAAACGAGGGCCAGTTGGGACCAATGAGTCCCAGTAAGGTGTGTATGTAACCAATAAGCATGTTTAGGACCAATGATGGCCCAATAAGGTGTGTATGTAACAAATAAGTTGTGTTTAGGACCAATGAGACCCAATAAGGTGTGTTTAGGGAAAACGAGGGCCAGTTGGGACCAATGAGTCCCAGTAGGGTGTGTTTAGGGGAAATGAGGGTCAGTTGGGACCAATGAGTAATAAGGTGTGTATGTAACCAATAGGCATGTTTAGGACCAATGATGGCCCAATAAGGTGTGTATGTAACCAATAAGCATGTTTAGGACCAATGAGTCCCAATAAGGTGTGTTTAGGGGAAACGAGGGCCAGTTGGGACCAATGAGTCCTAGTAGGGTGTGTTTAGGGAAAATGAGGGTCAGTTGGGACCAATGAGTAATAAGGTGTGTATGTAACCAATAGGCATGTTTAGGACCAATGATGGCCCAATAAGGTGTGTATGTAACCAATAAGCATGTTTAAGACCAATGAGTCCCAATAAGGTGTATTTAGGGGAAACGAGGGCCAGTTGGGACCAATTAGTCCCAATAAGGTGTGTATGTAACCAATAAGCATGTTTAGGACCAATGATGGCACAATAAGGTGTGTATGTAACCAATAAGCATGTTTAAGACCAATGAGTCCCAATAAGGTGTGTTTAGGGGAAACGAGGGCCAGTTGGGACCAATTAGTCCCAATAAGGTGTGTATGTAACCAATATGCATGTTTAGGACCAATGATGGCCCAATAAGGTGTGTATGTAACAAATAAGTTGTGTTTAGGACCAATGAGAGCCAATAAGGTGTGTTTAGGGGAAACGAGGTCCAGTTGGGACCAATGAGTCCCAGTAAGGTGTGTATGTAACCAATAAGCATGGTTAGGACCAATGACGACCCAATAAGGTGTGTTTAGGGGCAATGAGGGTCATTTTAGGATACAATTATCATTAAATTTATTGCTTAGTATTCCATTTTACATTTAAAGATCATTTTAAAGGTATGTTTAAAATAAAGTTAAGTACGATTTGCGTCCCTGTGGTTTGGTGGTTTTAACTTTTTGAGTCCATGTTAACTCTTTAAAATTCAAGATAAATATTAACGCAAATCGTATTAATTGAGTTTATATTAAATCCGATAAATGCTGTCACGACCTTATTAGCTGATATGTTTTCACCCGGATCGATCCTATTAATCCCTAAATTACTTCCCACCATTTTTCAAATTTCCCAAAATTCATTGATCAGTTCCTATTCAATTCCCTCTAACCAAAATTTTACCACCAAAACGATGCATTACTCTCTTCTTCCATATCACTAAAAGTTCATCTACCTAATTGATTGATCAGTTCCGGATTCATCACACTATCATCTTCAGAAGATCACTACCTAATTCCCGTCAGTATATATTAATTTCACTGTCATCTTCAGTAGATCATTTTCATCTCAATTATTTCATCTTAATTATTCCATCGCATTTATTTCATTAATTCTCTATTTATTTCACTGTCATCTACAGGATTCATCTGATTTAACAATGGACATTGAAGGTGAAGCACATGACAATGAATATTATTCGGAAGAAGATGGAATGTATAACAATGCCGATTATTCGGATAATGAAGAGGAAATGGATAATATTGACGATTATTCGGGTGAAGAGGACATGGAAAACATTGATGCCCAAGTCGAAAATGATGCCCAAGTTGATACCCAAGTAGTCGACAATGAGAATGTGGAAGCCTCTGCTCCCCAAGCAAACAAGAGGGGGATGACGCGGTTGGTACAGTGGCGTGCCAGATTTGAGAAAAATGGTGAGGAAAAATGGCCACTAACATTTGATGCGCTAGGAAGGGTTGGCGGGGTCCATAGAGCAAAATTTTCGAGTTTTATGGGAGACATTGTAAGGGCAGGGGTTGGATTGAGGTATCTAGAATGGAGGAAGGTGCCAAAAGAGGACAAGAACAAAATGTGGGCAGCGATTCAGGTTATGAAACAGATTAAACATTTTCTCATATTAGGTTTGTTATTGAATTCCATGTGACTAAAATATCCTGTCATATGTTATTTTTATAGAAATATTTCAAAATTGATGACTGTCGAAGGGGAGCTATAATGGTACGGCTTGGTGGGTTGCTAAGGAGTTTTAGAAGAAATATGTTGGAAAAACACATTCGTCCCAACCTAGCAAAACCCACCGTGCTTGAGAAAGTTCCAAAGATGTATCGCACTATTGTGAAAAAAGAAGACTGGGACAGATTTGTAGCATATACAAGATCTGAAGAATTCGAGGTTTTTATTCAATTCAAACTGCATATTTCATTAAGTAAGCTAATAAGTGTTAATTAATGAGATTATAATTATATATCCTACTGTTCTGTTGGAAAGGCTGCGTCAAAGATTGGAAAAGAGGTTCGAGCAAATTATACTTATGATCATTCAATGGGGCGGGGAGGATACGTCTTTCTGAGAGAAAAACTGGTAATAAGCTAAGTGTGTTACACCTAGTCATGGTTAAGAACGTGCAATGTATGTTTCAAGTCTGATATATATTATTATTATAATACAAGGTACAAAACAAAGAAATAGCAGCTGATGAATTCCCCTCTCGATCGTTTATGTGGAGGCAAGGAAGGGTAAATAAAGAGGGGGAATACAAAACGCCTGTGGTGAAGAGCATAGCAGATGATATAGTAAGTTTAATTGCTATATATATACCTAATTATTCACATGTTAAAAATTAACAGCACCTCATTAAATTAACTAAATTATATTACTGCAGGCCGAGAATGAAACAAAGATAAATGCGGGATCTGTGACCGTAGAACCGGGAACGGATGCCCTGACATTGGTCCTTGGCAAGGAAAGGGGTGGATACCTAAAATGTATTGGGTATGGAGTGACTTCCCGTGGATATTGGCAGGGTGCTACAAAAGGGTGATCAAAAGAACGGATCGAAAAACTTGAGGCGGAACTAAAAAATGAAAGACAGCTGCGTGAGAAAAAGGATCAAGAGGTTGAGCGCCTCACTGATATGGTTAAATCACAGGATGAGAGAATTGATAAGCTTATGGCGGTTATGGAGTCTGTGATTCAAGATAAACAAGTTCATAAAGCGGTAAATTCTGTAAGGGACAAACTATATATATATATATATATATATATATATATATATATATATATTTATTAATTAATTAACTAATTGAATTAATTGTACGTAGGACATGATCAATTCTGCGCACAATACATCGCGGAAACAATCTACTCAATCAAACTCATCTCAAAGGTCGGCCGATAAGTTACGGATTTGAAACAGTTCTGAATTTGAGTTGATCTCACTACTAGAAACAGGGCCTTCCTTGACACGCGAACAATGACACACGGTCCATTCTTGACGCGCAAAAAAGCGTGTCATAAAAAACCTGTCAAGAATTGAAAAATCCTTAGGATAGATGACGCGCATTTTTGCGTGTCATAAATATCTGTCATAATAAAAAAAAAAACACGGAGGACACTTTATTTTGCGCGTCAAGAAAATCCGTCGCTTTTTAATTTTTCCCGCCCAAAAAGGCCGCCCATTATTTAGCCCTAATTTTTCACGGAGGACCTCCCCAAAACACCCGCGCGCTCTCTCTCAAACACCCACCGACGCAACCCGTCTCCAACCTCGACGCCGGTCGCCTCTCCACCGACGCAACCCGTCCCCGATTTTGAGCCCTAATTCTCTCAACGAAGGTAATCTCCTGGGCGACCCTCGTTCGTACACTGTTTCTTTGATTTTTTTTTCACTCGAATTGTAAATTTTTGCCCTAATT
Source organism: Deinandra increscens subsp. villosa (assembly GCA_039602395.1). Taxonomy (NCBI): domain Eukaryota; kingdom Viridiplantae; phylum Streptophyta; class Magnoliopsida; order Asterales; family Asteraceae; genus Deinandra; species Deinandra increscens. The sequence goes on along the minus strand of JBCNJP010007055.1, from coordinate 11,877 downwards.
CAGTGATTCTAAGTTTCATCTGTTTTCTTCTTGCTTCATACTTTGTTTACAATTGATGTTTGTTGTTATAGTTATTGCACATCAACTGAAGTAAGAACAGAGCACTGAATGTAACTTAAATTTTTGCCCTAGTTTACGATTTCTCTGTCAATGTTTTCAGAACTATGATTATATGTTTGCTTGAACATCTGATTAAGTGAAATACTTAGTTTCTAGGTCTATACTCTCCTGCATAGCTTGTAGTACACCATTAACATTGGAGTTTATGACCCTTACATAAACTGAAATTGTCTAGACATAATGGTTACACTGAAAATGTCTAGACACTATATCTTGCGTAGTACTAAAGAGTTTTGCGTAGTATTAAAGAGTTAAAGTGACCCTTCTATAAAGTCTTAAGTCTATCTATAGAATTCTAATATGTACTGCAGGTTGGTACAGTTGGTACAGTAGTAACCGACTCTTTATACCTGTAGTAGAGAGCTTAGTGGTAGTCGAAACTATTCATATATACAGGAGTTATTGCTTAATGGTAATATTCCTCTTTTCCTAAGTTTAAGTATTTTGTCACAGAGACATATACCAACCTTTTCAATTTCTTATGTTCTATTTTATGTAGTTCAGTTGCAGCACTTTTTGACCTTGATGACCTGTAAACTCACACCATGAACATGTCACAACAGAGATGGACATTAAAGGGCCTATCTTATTGAGTTTAAAATAAGAGAACTCACCCTTTTATTATGTTTCTTTTGAGACTGCTCTCTAGGTAAATCACTATCCATAGCATCCAAGTGATGGAACTGTGTGAAAACTAAGGATGATAGGAATGGAGGTTTTAGAAAAGCCATGCATAAACTAGATATTATGTTCTATAAATAAAGAATGGGAATAGAAAATTAGATGGCTAAGAAATATATAAATTTCATTTTCTCTCTTATCGATTGTTTTTAAAATGAAATTGATGGTAGTAACTGCAAATTATTTTGGGAACCATACTTTTCAGACGTCCTGAGTAGAATCTACACATAAGCTAATAAGAGAAAGAAAATTGACTTATAGATCTATATGTTCAAACCTTTAAGCAATTTATGACAATTCTAAACCTTAAATGCACTAGATATGCTGATGTATTAAATGTATGTTGTTAACAGGTACTTGTATGAGCAAATAAAGAATGGTTCAAAAATAGATCATGGAATCTGTTTTGTGACCCCGAATGCAACCATGAACCATGATAAGAAAGGGAAGGCTAGAAATGTTGAAAATTCCAGTCGACTTGTTGCAGATCGGTTGGGATCGAGAAAGAACAATGACATTGTCCTAGTGCCCTACAATCCCGGGTTTGATTTTGAACAAAGTTTTGTTATGTTTGATCTACCAGTTGTTTTGTTTGACATGATTCTGGTTTCTGTTCTTTTTTTTGTAGACGACATTGGGTGCTCGGTGTACTAGACATGAAAAAAATGAAATGCTATTATCTTGATTCCATAAGGCCTACCTCTGTCAATCTGCAGTTTAAGCAAATAGTTGATGCGTAAGTAAATAATAGAGATGCACAAATCATTATATTATTTATATAAGGTTTTGGTAATTAATGCAAATCATTTTTTTGGCAGGGCAATTGGATTGTATAACGCAAAAATTGGATCGAAAAAAGCGAGTAAATTGAATTGGGTCAACTCAGCGGTGAGTATTTCTGTTTGTTACCATTGTGTATATGAATCTTTGTGGTAATATTTATCTTCAAGTCATTTCATTATGTTCCTGCTGCTGTATATATGTTCTGTATATATAATCTGCTAGATTTTCATGAATGACCTGTATAAATAAACAACGTGGTTACAAAAATTCCATGTGACATCAGCCTAAGCTATCTATCTATCTTCAAAAAAAGACTTTTTTGATCTATTTGATATGAATTTGTGCATCTCAAATGGATAAAGTCATGAAGTTAACTATACTTCTGATCACACAACACTTAAGCATTAGTTCCATTTATGTAGCTTAAGTATACACAAAAGAAATACAAGCGCCTACTAATGCAAAACTTTTTGAAGGATATGCAAAACTTATTCAAAGTAAATGCATTCGATTGGTTTCGAAAATCAAGATCAACGAAAGCTACGATTTGAATAAACTTGAATCTCTTGCAAAAGGTTACTTTTAGTTTTTATTCTTAATTTGGTATAGAATTTATCAAAATTGCTGATTTTGTAGTTTTTGCTTCTTTTTAGATATTTTTTACTAGCATTTGGTATAGAATTTATCAAAATGGCTTTTTATTTTGAACTTATTATTTATTATGGTCTATGTGCACAGCCCTTAATGTATTATTTGTTTAGTAAAGTGGGTTGTGCTTTAGTAAAAAGATTGATATTATCTTCTACCAAATGTGCTTTAGTTAGTTAGGCTGCAGATTGTCCATATGATATGGGTTGCAATCTGACTCATAGTTGTGGACTTACAGTTGTATGAAATTAGATGGTATGCAGCTGGGTAAATAAACAGGGCAGGAATCTACATAACAGTAACTCTAACTGTACATTCAGAAACTCATCATAAAAATTTAACTCCCTACAGCATAGCAGCAGCATCTGTAAACAAATACTAAAAATGGAACTAATGCTTAAGTGTTGTGACTTGAGTGATGCTTAGGCCTTGCAAAAGGGTGGGTCCGTTGGATTGGGATACCAGGTAAGAGTGGGACAGAATCACAATGGGTCCTATATATGAAAGCAGGTTGGCTTAAACTATGGCCAACTTCAAATCATATTAATCCTTACCAGAGTGTGGTCATACGTTCTTTTGTTTGTGTAGTGTCCACTCCAGCCAGGAACCACAGAGTGTGGCTATTATGTGTTGAAATTCATGAAGGAGGTAGTTCGGCAAGGGCTTGTAGTCCTTGAACAAAACAAAGTAAGTTTTCTCATATTCTAATTAATTAACTTTATCTTTCATGATATTATTTTCTCGTATTTTATCTTTTATACAGATTGGTGGAGATAGTAATGCTTATACATATGCTGATTTTGATGAGATTCGTGAAGAATGGTTGACCTACGCTTGCAACTTCATTTTCATGGACAAGAAGTAGTAGTGGTGATCCAATATATATGCATTATGTAAACTTTGAACACTTTACTTTTGTCGTTGTGATCGAATTGCATGTATGAACTTTGAACACTTTACTTTTGGTATATGTATGAAATGCAGTGTTTTGGTACAGCAGCTATTCTGTATTTTGGTTTTGTGAAATATGATTTATTAACAGGGAAATCAGTAATTTCAGAAAAAAATTAAAAAAAAAAACACTTACAAGGATGACACGCAAGAATGAGTGTCATAAAAGGCATGACACGCAAATCTGCGTGTCATAAACAGACGACACAAAAAAATATTATAAATAAAAATAGGGTTATTGGCTTCAATTAATCCCAACTATCACTTATTGGCCGGGATCACTCCCAACTAAAGAAATCACCACCGCCACCCCCAACTATGAACCTAATTTCTGACAACACTCCCTCCGTTAAAAAATCGTGTCATAAAATGTGCATAGTGTGTCATAAAATGTGCATGAGGGAGTGTTGTCAGAAATTAAGTTCATAGTTGGGGGTGCCGGTGGTGATTTCTTTAGTTGGGAGTGATTCCGGCCAATAAGTGATAGTTGGGATTAATTCAAACCAATAACCCATAAAAATATATTAATCACAGACGACACACTTTCTTGACGCGCAAAATGGGTGTCATGAATGGAGTGTCAAGAATAGCGTGTCATTGTTCGCGCGTCAAGAGCTTCTTGACACGCATTTTGCGCGTCAAGAAGCTTCTTGACCCCTGCATCCTTGACGCGCATTTGCGTGTCAAGAAGGCACCTTCTTGACACGTAATGCACGTCAAGAATGCCAGTTTTTGTAGTAGTGTCTGGAAGATTCTAGTTCATCTGGATGAACATGCGTCTCTACTTATAGTTCATCCGGATAGTTAGAGTTCATCCGGATAGTTAAAGTTCCTCAGGATAGGTAAGGTTCATCAGGATAGTAAAAAGTTCATCAGGATAGTTAGAGTTCATCGGGATAGTTAGAGTTGATCCGGAAGATTCTAGCTAGTTCATCTGGATGAACATGCGTCCCTAGTTATAGTTCACCGTGTTGGTTATAGTTCATCCGGATAGTTAAAGTTCAGCAGTATAGGTAAAGTTCATCAGGATAGTTAAAGTTCATCGGGATAGTTAGAGTTGTTCCGGAATATAATTAATAATTAACTGTGCCGGCTATGATAAGTTCATCAGGATAGTTAAAGTTCATCAGGATAGTTAACTAATGTTTAGCCGGTTATGATCGATATGATTTTATTAATTAATTGAATTGTAGGTCTCTTCTGCGACTCTATCACAACACACTCCTCCATCTACAACAGCGTCGCAAAAGGAAAGGGTAACTATTTTAATTTACACAGTTGTGTACTTCCCTTATAACTAATTGCTATATGATCATTTAATTAAATGCTGATGCTGTCTTTAGGTGAGAAAGAGAAAAATGACAGAAGCAGCAGCTGCTGCAGCCAGTGCTGCTGGGGCATCAGAGCAGGAAGTGGTATATATATATATATATAATTAATTTAGAAATTTGACAAATCGCTTTGACGTTATCGTTAATTAATATATATGTTACTAATCAGTTAATTACATGGTGTCAATTTAGGAAAAGAATAAGAGACATGCAAAACCTGCAGCTCGTAAAGTACCTCCTAAGAAGAGTGATCATCAGTTGGAAAAACCAAATAATTATGATGCCATTGCAGCTGCTATCAATCTGCAGCCAGTAATCCAAGAGGTATATAGATTAGTATATACCACAATTTTTGTATTCTATTTTTTATTTTAATTAATTAATTGTTTATATATATGCTATAATTAATATTATTATTATTATTATTATTATTATGTCACTTCTGATCAGGGGAGCCAAACTGCGACGTTGCACATGGAGGGGGATCCACTGAACGTCGTGGAATGGCTGAATTATTACCAAAAGAAAAAGATGAGAAGATTCATGGAAGTCCATTAGCTCCTGGTTGCCGTAGAATTAGAGTTTATCAGGTCAAAAAGGGTGCAACATTTTTACCATTCCCAGTAGATGATAAAACAACGCTTTCGGAGGTTGAAAATAAATATATTATTGCATGGCCGATGAACCGAATGATCCTTCATTCTAATAACAAGTCAGATAGATCACAGCCGGTTGATCATTCTACGGTGCAAAAAGTATTGGAACAACCACAGGTAATTACTACATTAATTAATCGTATCCGCTAATTTATTAACTTTATATATATATTATATATATCTGATCGGTTTTATTTGTCATGTTTCCAGGTAAATAATGATCGGAAAAAGATGCCGAAAGTACTGTACGTAACACCAAACCAGCTAAAGAATCAAAATGCGATAAATAGAAAAATCACACGGCACCAGCAGAAGCAGCTGATCAGCACGGACAAGAAATTATAATTAATTATTATAGAAATTAAACTTAGATTAGTGTCGTATGTTAGCTTTTTGAACAGCGTCATGATTAGTGTATGTACATTAATTTTTAATTATAATATATGATTTTTAAGGTTTCTCAATACTAATTAATTAATATATAATTAATTGTAATTAAGAAAATATATGTGACCATATATATAATACCAAAGGCCACACTTTTTATATTTTAACGTGGCCGTTGCCACCATTTGGCCACGCTTATTGGGACAAATTATCTGATTTCAACTACCCTTTAGCCACTTTTTTTTTTCTCCAATTATATGTGGCTAAAACACAAATATACGTGACCATATAATACCAAAGGTCACGCTTTTTATATCTTAACGTGGTCGTTGCCACCATTTGGCCACGCGTATTGGGACAAAATATCTGATTTCAACTACCCTTTAGCCACTTTTTTTTTCCAAATATATGTGGCTAAAACACAAATATACGTGACAATATAATACCAAAGGCCACGCTTTTTATATTTTAATGTGGCCGTTGCCACCCTTTGGCCACGCTTATTGGGACAAAATTTATGATTTTAGCAACCCATTTGGCCACGTTTTTTCATATCATATGTGGCTAAAACACAAATATACGTGACCATATAATACCAAAGGCCACGCTATTTATATTTTAACGTGGCGGTTGCCACCCTTTGGCCACGCGTATTGGGACAAAAATTATAATTTCAGCAACCCATTTGGCCACGTTTTATTATAACATATGTGGCTAAAACACAAATATACATGACCATATAATACCAAAGGCCACGCTTTTGATATTTTAACGTGGCCGTTGCCACCCTTTGGCCACGCGTACTGTGACAAAATGTATGATTTCAGCAACCCTTTGGCCACTTATTTTTATAATGTATGTGGCTAAAACACGAATATACGTGACCATAAAATACCAAAGGCCACGTTAAAAAAACACATGTGGCCGTTGGGACCCTTTCGCCACGCTTTTCTGAAGAATTGTTTGATTACAACAACAAATATTGGTACCCTTTAGCCACGCTTATAGGTGGCTTCAGCCACTGATATTGTAACGTGGCCGTAGGGTACATATGGTCACGGCACCTATGGTGTCGGTTGGAATCGAAAAAAAAACCGTGACCAAACACCTTTTGTCACGGTTTTTTTCCGTGGCCAAAGGTGAATTTTGACGTAGTGTTAGGACCTACTTCTTCAGATAGGAGTGCCTGATTCAGTTTTCCCGCCATGCTAAGTGAACTTAGATGATTCAACTCTCTCTATTTGTCATCAATCATCTTTGACTTCAGTTTGTTAATTAGCTCATTAACAGTTAACTCATCCAGCTTGTTGTTGTCTTTGATTATTGAAATGTTGGTATTCCAAGACTTGGGCAAACTGTTCAATAGTTTCAGATTTTTATCCTCCAGTCCGGGTTCAACGTCGTAGCTTGACATCTCAGTAATTAAGGATACAAATCTTTGAACTTAAGCTTCAAAGGACTCTCCTTGAATGTGATTGAACAAGTTGAACTTCTCCTTCAGCATCTGTTTACGGCTTGCCTTGATATCGGGATTTCCTTCATATGCAACCACCAAAGCATCCCAAAGTTTCTTTGCAGTCTTGTACTTCTTAAACCCTTGTGCAATCTCCGGAGTCAATGCCATTGTCATGATAGCATTAGCTCTCTCATCCTTGTTACATTTTTCCCAATCATCATCCGAGTATTCTGCTTTTAGTTTTCACCACTCCAACCTTTCCTGCTTCAGTGTGAGTAGGAATGAATGGTCCATTGACAACTGATCTCCAAAGTCTCAGATCAACACTTTTCAAATGGTTCTAGAATCTGTATTTCCATTCAAGGAAGTTATCAGCAGATGTGAGTCTGGGAGGACGGGTAGTTGATCCAATCTCAAAGTCCAGTTTTTGGTACATGCTTGGTTCAAAATCCATGACGAAAGCTTAGGAAAATTTAAAAATTAGTCCAAATGGGTTTCCGATCGTAAACACCTGTTTACGATTTTCACACGCTTGCAGATCCTAAACCCTGTCGTAAACACACCCGGATCGTAAACTCGGTCGTAAACTCCTCCGGATCGTAAACTTGGTCGTAATCTCCTCCGGATCGTAAACGTAGTTATAAACGCCCAAAGTTCGAATCTTGAAGTCGTAAACACGGTCGTAAACACTCAAAAATCCAATCTTGAAGTCGTAAACACTTTCTTGCAGCTCGTGAACCCATAATTGATGAAGAACACCGATCGTAAACTCCAAGAACACCCCAGAAACGATCGTAAACACCAAAAACAGCAGCAAGCTTCCACTTTTTCCAGCCAAACACTCGAATCTAATATCGTGAACCTCGAATCAGATAATTCTTAGCTCTGATACAAATTGTTGGTCCCGAAACACCAATCGTTCATGATATCCTAAACACAAACAACTGCGGAAACCTTGTTTGTGAGTGATTCGAGAAGAAGATGATGAAAAAGACTTGATTTAAGATGAAGAACAAAGCAACACAATCAAATCTTGAATGAAACTTGATCAATCTTCTATTAAGGTGAGTTCGCGATCGTGAATACAAAGGAGAACACTGAAAATCGTAATCACAAAAACTATTACAATCATAAACTAGTTGGGTATATATACTACCCTTACAAAAGCCCTAGTCAAAAATCGTAAACCCACTAGGTGATCGACCCATTAAGCCCAATCGGAAACACCTCAAGCCCATACCAATGTAAGCCCACTCCTCTAATGTTCATGCCTAACAATGTATAGCCCAACACTAACAAACTGCCAATGTTCACTCCTGATGACTTTGGTACCTAGAAACTCAAGATGGAAGGTTTTGTTAGGATCTTAGATCGCCGTATATGGAATTCTTTAACTGAAGGTCCTTATTCACCCATAGTTCCATCTGCTGGTGATGCTGAAGTTAAGATACCAAAACCTTTGGATAAATATGTTGATTCTGACTATGCTGCTTTCGAATTTGACTTTAAGGCATATTGGACTCTACAGGCTACACTTCCCAACTCCATTTTAAGTGGGTTTATAGGTTACAAAACTGCACATAGCCCGTGGAATGCCTTAAGTGAAATGTATGAAGGAACCAGTGAGGTTAAAGAAAACAAAAAAGATGTTTTAAAACAGAAATATGAGAACTTTACCTACAAATCTGGTGAATCTATGACCAACCAGTACTTGAGATTTGTTTCCTTACTTGATGAACTGCAAAAAGTAGATGTAAAACTAGATTAGGTCGATGTAAATAGAAAGTTTTTACGTTCTTTGCCTTCTGTGTGGACAGTTTACACTGTAAGCATCAGAGAATGTAAAAATTTGAAAAAGATGAGGCTTAGTGAACTTCATGGCATACTCAGTGCTTATGAAATGGAACTAAATCTTAAGCAAAACTCATCTTCAGAGTCAACTCAGTTGTTTTCAACTACTCTAGTAACTACTGATTTTCAAAACTAGAGATCTTCAAACTCATCTTCACATCAGTCACCTATAGTCAGTTTTCCTGAGACACCAAGGTGTTAAGAGAGTTTTTCAAATTCCTTTGATAACTCTCACAATGCTTATATAGCAACTGACTCATACCAAGGCTTCATTCCTGAAGACTTAGAATGTATAGGTGCTGATGATTTAGAAGAAATGGTTAGTTTGACCCAACTTGCTATGGTGTCTACAAGAGCTTAAAGATTTTACAAAAGAACAGGTAGATCTTACAAAGGAGCAAAAGGTGCTCACATTGGCCTAGACAAAATCAAGGTGAAATGCTATAACTGTCACCAACTTAGTCACTTTGCAAGAGAGTGCCCCCAACCAAGAAGGGAAGGACAGAATCAGGGTCAAACTCAAATGAAAAATCATGGTGGAAACAACCACAACAATTCAAGAAACAATGCTGCTCATAGCTCAGTACAACAGCCCACCCAACCAAAACCAGCCGGAAGTCAAAACCATCAGAAAGTGATTGCTGTTGTAGCAAACCAAACTGAATGTGTTGAATGGGGAGACTTTCTAGCTGAGTTCGAGCCTATCAACCATGCTTTGATGGCCAAGCAGGATCCTCCTTCTGATAAGGTAAATTCAATTCCTGAAAAGGTTCTAGAAAATTTATGCAGTCCTGCCTGCATTGAACAAGTGACAAAGTACAGAAATCACAACTCAGATCTGATTGATGAAGTTTCAAACTTAAATGAGTTAAAGGAATGCTTTAAGAAAACTGATTCATATTACATCACTAAGATTGACAACTTAAATAAAGAATTTGAACAATTAAAGCAAACCAACTCCATTCTTGAAACAGAACTGGATGATTTATTGTCAAAACTTGAAAAATCAAGAAAAGAAACAAAAGAAGCTAAGGCTGAAGTAATGTTCTTGAAATAAAACTAAAAGATGCTTTATTCACCTGTGATAAGTTTCAAACTGCTAACAAGAAAGCTGAGAAACTGTGGATGGGAGGGATGTATGGGAAAACATGTGATGGCTATAATAGTGTTGGGCCACCAATTGAATATTCACCTGCAATTGAACCAATCAAGGCCCCGTCAACAGAATGTAAAATTAGTCTCACTGTTGATGATACCTCATCACAGTCAAGAACTGAAAAATCTGTTGAAACCAAGAAGCCTGAAGTCAACAATGCAAGCACATCTGCATTAGTTGACCAATCAAATATTTTGAAACCATCAGTTGTTGTCCCACCTCCAACTATTTATGAATCTAAAGATTCAAAAGCTGGAGGAAAACAACCTGAACAACCAAAGGGAAGTCAAACTCAGAGACTTGGTCAATTATATTACAAGCAAATTACCAACAATGAGTCTCCCAGGAAAATGAGTTTTATGAAGCAAAAAGTCTTGAATGTGTTTTCTGTGATGAAAAAGGGCACCTTGCTGCCATGTGTTTATTCAACCCACTGAGTAAATTTCAAAATCTTCCAAAACCAAAATTTACTCAAAAACCAAAAACTGATTTCCAAAGAAAGCCCACAGGTAGAATCTCACCTATGAAAAGCCAAACAATGAAATATTTTGGATCTGAGTCTAATAGGATTTTGGTGGGAAATGAAAGAAATGCAAGTTGTTCTATTTTAAGGCAAAATCGTTTTCCGGCTGAAGTTCAACCGGAACGACCTTCCGCTCGAACTTCAGTTCAACCTGAAAACCGAAAACAAACCAGATCAGCTACTGCTCCCAAGCAGAGAAATCCCTCAAGAGGAAAGACCACCTCAAGGGAAAGTTTTTCAAAAGGCAAGAAAACTAACCAACCGGAATTCTTTGGTAGTTCAAGTGGAAGTTACTGTGTTCCACATCAGGTTGAAAACCTTTCTCGAAGGTTTCATCAATCACCTGAAAGAACTAAATTGGTCAATCAAGCTCACTATTCATCAAGTGAAATACCAAAGAAAGTGACCAATAAACAGAAAAAATTGTGGGAATAATGTGAAAGAAAAATTGATGAGAGGAAAAACAACAAGAGTGAGAGATCAAGTCAAACAAGCACTCCCTATGAGAGCTTGAACTTTGATAATGATGATCTTCTTACTGATGCTCCAGTTGTGAATAATTTAGTACTCAAGGAGTACAAGTATAACGATGCTTATGGCAGACCCAAGACCACTCAGGCTTGGGTCCCCTATAGAAACTGATCAAATCTGATGTGTGCAGGTGCAAAATAAAGTCGAACATAGCCTACGGGTAGTTGATAGTGGATGCACTTGCCACATGACAGGGAATAAGCATATACTGGAAAACACAAAAAGAATCAATAGAGGACCAGTTGCCTTTGGTAGCACTAAAGCCACATCTCAGCACAAGGAGATGTGAGCAATGGACTAGTAAGTTTTGAAAGAGTCAATTTTGTTGATACATTAAATTTCAATCTTCTCAGTGTCTCACAAATGTGTGATAAGAAGTTGAATTTGATGTTTAATGAGAAGGAGACTATAGTTCTCAAACTAAGTGTGAAAATTCTTCATGAGCTAATCATGCTTAAAGCACCCATGAGAGATGGAATATATATCTTGGATATGTCAGTTGCTGCACCCACCTGTGGCACTGCTTGCTTTATATCCAAAGCCTCATTGGATGAATCTGATCTGTGGCATAGGAGGTTAGGACATGTAAACTACAAGAACATGAACAGAATTGTCAATCTTGGCTGGGTTAAGGGTCTTCCTAACAAGCAATTTACATGTTCTGAACATTATGTGCCATGTCTCAAAGGCAAGCAACACAAAACATCCTTCAAGCCCAAAGTTGAATCTTCTATTTCACAACCTCTAAAGCTGTTGCACATGGATCTCTTTGGTCCAACTAGAGTAATGAGTTTGGGAAAAAG
>JBCNJP010007054.1:0-14085 GCA_039602395.1 Deinandra increscens subsp. villosa | reverse complement strand
TCAGTTGATACGCTGGGTGGTACGCTGGCCAGTCTAAGTTACCTATAAATAGGTAGCATGTGAACACTTCTGAGAACTTCTAGACATATTATACATTTCTGTGTGTGTTTTTTCTGTGTGTATGCTCTCAAGCTTATATCAATACAAATTCTCATTTGTATTTACTTGTTTGATCTCGTCTTCATCTCATTATCACGTGATTAGCAAACGATCCATCGCTCCTTGCATTTACAGATCTTCCATCTTTTGGATTTCGGAAGCACTTGTAACCAACTCAGTATTAATGAATTTTAAATGACTCTTTGAGTTAATCTTGGTTAACTCGGGAACTTTATAATAGTTATGGTTAAGTGGATGCTCGGCCGCACTATCATCAATTTCCCTTGTCAAACCAAGTCCAGTTTTAAGTCTAGCAAAAATATCACGGCTAACATTGTTACTCAGAGTTGCCAGATTGAGTTTCAACAAATCAATGGTTTCTCGAGCCTGAGCATAACTCGTCCTTAGAGAAGTTAGTTTTTCCAAAAGATCTGTTATTTGAATGGTTAGAGTTGTTTACGTATGCTTCATGACCTCAATGTCATCTTGTAAAGACTTGATCTTAATCAAAAAGTCTTTCTCATTTTCTTTCAATTTCTCAACTTCGCTCTCACTCTCTTTCGCCTTACCGACCAATTCAAGGTTATAAGCGCGATAGCGAGCTACAGCCTCAATACGTTTATCAGAACATAAAGCAGATTTGACCTCATCAGGGATGGTTTCGCGTTGGAGTTCCACAAGCCTCTTACTTGCCTCAGATTCAACTTCAGATGAGCTCACCTCAGTAACAGTTCCATTTACTTGAGCATTGTCTTCAGTCAACTCATCAATTCCAGCCATTAAGCAAAAGTTGGTTGGAAAGAGAGGGTCAATTGTGTTAGACGCATCTATCTCTCCATCATTTGCCTTCACTACAAGAGCATAGTTGGTCTGGCTAGAAGATGGAGTTTGAGACGAGGAGGTCCAGTTATAGTTGGAGTCTTCAAGCGATACCAGCACCTTGTTGCTTTCATCCGATCTTTGTGGTTGTTGAGAAGATGACGATCCATGTTGAGAGACATTTGAGCTGGTACTCTGTGGCTTCTGGAATGACGAACTGCCCTGCTTCTGATAATTTGGGTAACACCACCACCCTGCTTTTGATGAGTTTGGTTACTTCCACCAGAATTGGATTGCCCGTTCCACGTCCTTGGTTTAGGACATTCACGTGCAAAATGACCCATTTCTTGACAGTTGTAACATTGCACTTTTGACTTGTCAAAGCCGATGTTGGTGCTTGAGGGAGCTTGAAAAAGCTTTCTACCAGTCTTCTTGAAAAATTTTCGAGTTCGAGCAACTATCATGCCCATTTGCCATTTAATGTCGATCTCTTCGAGATCATCAGCAGAAACTTGGTCAAGGTCTTCTTGACAGACGGTCATGGACTCAAGACTTCCGGACATCTGAGAATTCATGCAAGCCAGAAATGCGTTGCATAAGTCGGAATCCATGCTTATGTTTGGTTGTGATGCAGGAGACGATTGCTGAACGAAGTAACCAGATGGAGATTGCTGCACAAAAGTCACATTTGAAGTTTGACTGGTGACGGGAGCAGTGACAGCTTCAGTTGGAGGAGCAGCTGGAACAGAAGTAGTGACAGGTGGGCTTTGACTTGCAGGAACAGAGAACTGAAACTTATCATCTAGGTCAGGAGCAATGAATGTAGCATTGGGAGCAGTTGAAGAACTTCTCACAGTAACCACACCCATGAGAGACTTTCCGTTGCGCTCAACGGCTCGAACTTCATACTCACGAACCTTGTCGATCATATCCATATAGTCGGCAGTAGAAAGATCATTACTGTCGATCAAGTAAGTCACATATGAAGCGAAGTCTTGAGGGAAAGGATTGAAGGACCTTTTTGATGATGGCACTGTTTTCAGGTCGGATGTTCTTTGTCGTCATCTCAGTGATTATGCGACAGAAACGATTAACATGTGTTTCAAATGATTCGCCTTGCTTATGAGAGAACGTGTTGAACGCCAACTTGATCTTATCCAATCTTCTTTCCTTAGTAGCCGGGTTGCCCTCATACTTCTTTTCCAACCCTTCCCAGATTTCATGAGCCGATGTGGCAGCACGAAATTGGTATTGCAACTCATCATTGATAGCCATCTTAATGCAGCCAAGTGCCCGCATGTCAGTTTTTAATTGAACCGTTTCAGCAACATCCAATTTGTTTCTCGGTTTGGGAATCATCTTCTTTGGAGGAGGATCAGCACCGGCAGCAACAGCAGCTGCACTGCCAGCAATGGTAGCCTCTTCCACTTCAAACACAGCAGGACCTTCGACTACAGAAGTCAACAGGTCAAAGTCAACGAATTCCACGTAAGACAGGAACTTCGCCTTCCAATCATCGAAGTCACTTGCCCCCATGAGTTTAGGAGGCCTATTGTTGCCTTGAGTAGCAGGAGTGAAGTGATCCGACATGTTGAAATGATCAACACTTGTCAATTTCGAGACAAAGTACGTAAACGGGTCGAACGAGTCACAATCGGTTCACTTGCTTGCAAAGTAGTAAGTTGCTTGAAAAATACCCAAATCCTATAAGACCAACAATATTAAACATAATTAGTCATTAAAAACTGAGATTTAAGCAAAAACTTTGAAAAATCAAATTTCCAGACTTAGCCTAATTTTGAACAGCTTGCTCTTGAGCAAATTCAAACTCAAAAATCAATGTTGATAAAATCAATGTTTAAGATCATGAATAGTTTCGAAATTCATGTAGGAATACATCATTCAACTGTCATGAACTCCAAAAATTACTCTAAATGACCTAAATCAATGGAATAGTGAGTTTATGTGAAGATCACTAAAAATCACCACTGTTAGCCTCTAAAATCTTCAATACTTGATGTTTTGGAGAGAAATCGGTGGCTATAGATTCGGTTTTAGTAGTCTATCACTCGCTATTAATCAATTTTAACAGATAATCAACAGAAAAACAAGATTGAAAAAATTTCTCAAGAACAGGACTTAGCAAAAAGTCAATGTTCATGGCTGAAATCTGAAAATCGGACCATATAACTTGAGATTTTTAGAAATCTGAGTATTGCATTGAGTTTATTGAGTGATTTCTTTCAAGAATCAGCTCAAACAACAAGCAAATCCATCCAAAATCGACAACTCATATGAGATTTTCTCCATTTTGAGAAAAACTTCAAAAAATGAAGAACAAGGCTCTGATACCAATTGTCAGGACCATATTCGAGCAGCTTGTTCTCATATGATTCATCACACAAGTGCGGAAATCATGTGTGATGGTCGATTCAAGGAGGAATTTGGATCAATGCACACCCATTGATGATTACTAAAGCTCAAGAACACACACTAACACCAAGAACACACACACAAAGGCTCTCTTGCAGGAATACTACTCCACCAAGCGTTGCCAATAGGGTTTTCTCAATGGTATTAATACTACTAGAGAACCTGGGAAAAATAGAATGTTTGACACGACACAATCATTACCTAGAATTCAACAAAATATCCTAACAGTAGAACAAGTTCGCTAAGACGTAATTGAAGTTCGCTAGGACTTAACAAGTCCGCTAACAAGTACGCTAAGAAGTAACAAGTCCGCTAACAAGTACGCTAAGAAGCAACAAGTCCGCTAACAAGTCCGCTAAGTAGCAACAAGTCCGCTAACAAGTACGCTAAGCATAATCAAGTTCGCTAATATGAACAAGTGCGCTAACTTGAACAAGTACGCTAACAAGTTCGTTAAGAACAGATTAAGTACGCTAGGAACAAAAACAAGTCTTCTAAGTAAACAAGTTCGCTAGGAATAAACAAGTCCGCTAAGATAACATTCAAACAAGTACGCTAAGAGTAAATCAAGTCCGTTAAGAGCATAAGTAACAAGTACGCTAAGAAGCATAACATGTACGCTAACAATTACACAAAGTACTCCAAGTACATATCAAAAGAGAGTTACAAAACAAAGTATCAATTACAATGATAAGACAAAAGCAAGTTTGTGTTGCTAACAAATAGGTTCTAACAATTCCACCCTTGTTGGCAATGCAAACTCGTGAGCTTCAAGCATCTTGACTAGTCAACTTCAGCCTAAAGAGATCCTAACGGGTCAATTGTTCCAATTTGATCATTTGAAGGATAAGATGTGATTATTATAAGCTTAACAGATTAGATGGAGCCATTATATGTCACATTTAATCCTAACACATAAATATAAGCATGTATGGATCAAATAACACCTAACCAAATCACCAAATTCACATTCAAGCTAAGACACTCACATAAGTCTCATAAAAACAATTTCATGCAAAATTTGAATTATTAAAGTCAAAATGACCAAATGAGTGTTCAAGTAGAGCTTAAACGCCTAAGACAATTCATATGAACCTTAGAGGTATCATAGATCACATCCTATGTATAAATGCTCTCAGTTAGTCACAAAGATGGTCTAATCAACTTAGATAGGTCCAGACATTCAAGTTTATCTATCTCAGTGCCAACTGGGTCCAAGATCCTTCCACCTAAGTTATTGACTAGTTTCAGACCCATGTGGATCATAGCCAGTCTAAACCACTAGTGTTAGGCTCAATCGGATGACAATTTACACAGAGAAAGTCATATAAGCACATAAAATTTAAACAAAGTGATGCACTACCTGATTAATAACATGAATGCTTATATTGAGAAACACATACCTTTGTGAAGATCTAAAGGTGACTAAGATCTAATCTAATATGCAGTGATGTCCCAATTGACTCAGTGAGTTATCTGCTGGGATCAAGCAATTAATATTAGAACTCAAGTAAGCTTCACATATTCTAAAGTAAAGTAAAGATTTCCCCTGTGTAGCCAACTTTGAGTCTTAACTCACATTGCCATTTGATTAGAACAACATACCTTTTAGATGATCTATTGTTTGCTAAGATCAATAGAAAAAGATGCAATGCTCTTGATCAATCTCTCAACAATAAGAAGTTCTGTTTTGTGACCAGGCAAGCTATGTTAGACTTCAAAAATTTTAGACAAACACAAAGAAATATAAGCAAGTTGAATTTAAAGACACAACTGAGAAACTTTAAACTTGATCTATCAACTGATGAGTGACTATGCGAATCAACAGTTATCAGCAGATTCTCAAGTTAAGTCTCTTCAAATTAGACATGAACAATAAAGAATAACAATTTTGGATTGGAGACTAGACAATTTCAACACTATGTGGAATTTATTAAGTCAACCCAATCATGATAGAAAAACAAAATTTGAACCTATAAGTTGTCAATTGTAAACTCATAGGCATAGATGCACAATCAGATTTGTGTTTACTAAAATGAATTGGCAGTAGCAGCAAAGAGTTCTACAAGATAACCAAAGTTCCATAGTATGATAATTAAAAAAAAAATCCTAAGTATTCAAATAACAGTGGTCACAACATTTATAGTTCTTAGTCAATTAGTCCAAACAATTTTCATGGTCCAAACTAATCAATTAGAACAATAATTATCCAACGGTTATAAAGTACTCAAAGAAATTTCAATTACAAACACTTTCATCTATATCCCTGTTCCTAAACTTCTCGGATTCGAAGAGATAAATGAGATACAAGTTTCACATACATTAAACTTGAGCTCAAGTGAGTTAGGATCAAGTAAAGATGTAAGAAATCTGTAATTACATCAATTTAAATCATTAGAACCCTAAAAAGATTGAGAACCGGTCCTATGGCTCATCATTATCACCGAGATCGAAACTTTAACCAAAGTGTGTAAAAATCGAACCTGTGATTGCAACGAGAGTGTGCGTATCAACCCTAATTGCAATTAGAATGACAGATTTGAGAGAGAATGGGAAGATTTCGATCGAACAGTGGATGGTAATGGATCGTCTGTTTGAGAGTAGGAGAGCGGGTGAGTAATTTTGAATGCGTGAATAAGAAAAATGACAAAGTCTCCCTTTTATAGTGTAGGGTTTAGCGAACTTAAAATAATATCTAAGTTATTAAAGAAGTTCGCTAAGAGATGTCTCCAAGTCCGCTAAGTATAAGCAGACTGAAACAAGTACGCTAAAGGGAGATTTAATAAAAACAAGTTCGCTAAGGCCTCAGAGAAGTACGCTAAGCCTAAATGAAGTTCGCTAACCCAGGAAGTTCGCTAAGGCTAAAACAAGTACGCTATGCCTAAAAGAAGTTCGCTAAGCTAGGAAGTTCGCCAAGGCTAAAACAAGTACGCTATGCCTAAAAGATGTTCGCTAAGCTAGGAAGTTCGCTAAGGCTTAATCAAGTACGCGAAGGGCAAATTTGAACAAGAGATATCAAAAATTTTCTAAGTATGAAGAAGTCCGCTAAGGCATACACAAGTTCGCTAAGACCTGTTTAGCCTCAGTAGATTTTTTTAATGTAAGTAGAGAAGTTAGCTAAGGAAAAAATCCTTCTTAGCGAACTTCTCAAACACTTAAACAAAAAATCAAAACACAGGAGAAGTTCGCTAAGGACAAGTTCAACTTAGCGGACTTCTCATCATATATAAAAGACTCAAACATAAACAAGTTTGTTAAGAATAATTTGTTCTTAGCAGACTTCATGAAAAACACACAACATTTACAAGTCATTCAAACAAGTTCGCTAAGGGAAAACTTGTTAAGCATACTTAGCGGACTTGCCTCAGACAGAAGTTCGCTAAGGCAAAAACAAGTCCGCTAAGAGCAGAATTGTAATAAAAAGTGAAAAAATTTCTAAGTATTCAGATTTATTAACCAACAACTTATAATTTATTTAATACAATAATTTTTTGTCCGCGTGTTGCTGCGTCTATATAAACAAACTTGTCTAAGAGAATTTAGATGTATATTAAGATAACCTAAAAACATATATAAAATTACATTACATTTTGGCTAAAGTTAAAGTTAACTACTTTGTTGTGTTAAAGAATATATCTCCTATAGCGGAGATGTTTATTGTGGAGAAACAATATCAAATGAAGTAGGAAAAAGTTCACCGTATATTTTTTTGGGAGAATTGTATATATCCCCCTATTTTTTGTTCTAATTGCGTATTTACCTATAGTAAACTAAATTTTGCATATATCCCCTTTGGTAGGTAAATGACTATTTTATCCTTCAATTGTTTATTAGGGTTTCATGAAAACAAAACCCACATACGACGTTCTATCTTTCTCTCTCGCTGAAGACCATGACGATTCATCTTACGCTGCTCATCTTCATCACGCAGGTTCAAAATCATCACCATCTTCGAATCAGGTTCGAAAGCATCATCATTATGCACCAACTGACCCCCCCTGCAAAACCTAGTACGAAATCGTCTTCTCCAGGTTCGAACTTCTCATCACCAACTGGTTCGATTTACTCACTTTTAACATCATCTTCTCGCAAGTTAAATATTGAAATCTCAAGTTCAATAAATCTTATTGTTAAATTTTAATGGGTAGCCTCTCATACAAATATTAGAATCTTAAAGCTTAAGATGGTTGATGTTTAAATAAATCTTAATGGGTAGCCTCTCGTACAAAGAGTACAAAAACTCGATCATTAGTGTTAACAAATGATGAATCTGATCACTATGACCTCAAATAATCATAATCATAATCAAATGGCAGAATAATCTTAATCCAAGCTTAAGATGCTTGATGAATCTGTTGTTTAAAGCTTAAGATGATTTGTTTTTTTTTTTTGACAGATTGTATCTAATTTTTATAGTTTGCTTGAATTGATTTAAGATGGAGACAAATGTGAAAAATGTGGATTATATATGTGGGTAGTTCGCTTGAGACAAATATGGAAAATGTGGATGCTATAGATGTATCAACATGGGAGAACATGGCTAAGGTTAGATAAAATTATAATACAAAGGTTACTTCCGTTTGGCTAAAAACTCATCTAGGAAATAATACTGTTTTGGATATCAAAAATGTATGTACAATGACACATACGCATACGACTTTGTTGAAGATATAGTTGAAGAGGTTACAAATCATTCTCATGTGAATTGTACATCTTTAAGGGTAAAATAGTAATTCTATAATTTATTTTTATTAAAATAAAGTAAAATGGGTATATATGCAATTTTTACAAATTTATAGGGGATATATGCAATTAAAATTTTAGGTTGGTTATATATGTAATTTTTAAACTTTATAGGGGGTATATGCAATTGCCTTTTTTTTTATTGGCATCAGTTTGGTGGTAATTAATAATTAACAAACTAAAACGATAGAAAATAAACTATAAATATTTAAAACATAACTAAACCAAGAATTATAAATATTAAAAGTCATAAGTATATACAATTGGATAAATTTCAGTTACAAAATGATGAATGTTTGATCCCTGTAATGGATAAAAGAAATTGTCTTTAAAAAAATATAGGTAGTAGGATAGTAAATATTAAAAATAAAAATTGTATATGCATAGTGGATATCAAATCTTAAAACTAAGCTAATTATTTAATTAGGAACCCTTCAAGCTTATCTGAATTTCTATTTGTATGTGAGATAGCATATTTAACAGTTTACAGAAAAGCAAGTCAGGTACCATTGAAGATGGCATCAATGGTATCGAACTAATTAGAACTTGATTGAAGTCCTTACTCCTTACATGGCTAGATGAGAGTTCAGACTACCTAAATATAGCATCAAATAACAACTTAATATTCAATCACCAAACAAAATTTAATACAAACTATTCATTGAGAAAATCCAAATCAAAATTAGAGTTCAAAACTACTCATTTTGAATACCGAAGTATTCACACATACTTGTAAAATGTAAGGATTGTAAGATTGAAGACACATATTTGGAACTGATGTTTTATGTGCGACTTTGCAAATATGCGCCTGAAAAGAACAAAAGCAAGAGGTTTATAATTGGAATACATAAAAATAATCTAACATATGACGAACATAATTACCTTGATGTTTTGAAGAAATATGCAATTATGATTTTTTTCTAATAGAATCCAAAAATATACTCCAAGCACAAACATTAACATTGCTAGGATTACTCGAGATAGAAAGTCGTGGGTGAAAGAAATAAGCTACATTAGTACATGTTGGTTTAGCAAAATGACAATGTCACCTTTTGTATAGGCATACACCCCTCAAATGGATGTTTAAAATTTATCTAATCTAATGAAATTAATGTATCTCCAATATCAAGCACATCCTACTCAAGATGCGTACATATTTACATGGAACTCTCTGCACGCTTCAAGATTCTATGAAAGACATTGTGACACTATGACAATTAATACTCTTGGAATACCATGCTCATAGACCTTGTTACTTAAGTCACTGTCCCTGGAATACAAACTCCTAAATGATTACATGACCCACTGTTAATATTCTTCTATCTTATGATGGTCAACTGGTTATTAACTCCAAAGTTTTCCTGTTATACTTCTTTTACACAGTTATTGTAGTTACTTATCCTTCTTAACAATCTAAACATCATTTATGGTATCCAAAAGATCCTGACTCATACAAAAAAGTTAATGATTAACTTTTTATGAACCTATCATGGGACATAATCAAAGCCCAATTTAGAAAACAATTTGTTCCAGGATCAAACATGTGCCTGCTGCATAATAACAAAGTAATCAAGTTGTTAGATACCTATAAAACAAACAAACAGCAGCTAAGCAATAACACTACCATTAAAAAAACATGAAATCAGTACCAATAAAATCATAATAGCAGAAGCTAATTAAGCAATAGGACTAATATCAATTTACCGTAACCATTCAAGGAATTTCTGCAAGAGGACCTATACGTTGAACCCCCAGCGTTATTAACACCAACATAAGTTCGTCCAAACCTTTCGATTACATTCAACACAACCACATATCACAATCTAGGGCTGAGAAATATTACCCAAATCGTTGCTCTTGGTCTATATAAGTCACACCATGCTTAACCATGCAATACATTGTGCTTTGTTTATTGGACCCGTATTTATGATTTTGCATTTATGAAGGGTTCAAAATTGGGGCATTGCTCAACTTTTAGTATTAAGTTTTTTTTTTTTTATCATTTTTCTAGATAATTATGTTCTCAGTGTTTGAATCCAACTTAGTTTTTTTCCTTATTAGTTTCTCCTCTATTTATTTTAATTATGAGTTTTCCTTTTCTATTTTTACTTCCATCTTTGAACGTTGCTTGAAATGAGTTTATGTTAATTTCATCGTATAATCTTGGACTGACATAATAATTGGTGCTAAGCACCAATGTACCCGTATCGGTTAAACGAAGACAAAGCACTCCACTTCTCCAACCATGCAACGAACGATATCCAACAACATTGGTATGAGGTACGAATTAACAACCTGCAAATGCAAAATGGTAAACATCATTTATGGTATCCAAAAGATCCTGACTCATACAAAAAAGTTAATGATTAACTTTTTATGAACCTATCATGGGACATAATCAAAGCCCAATTTAGAAAACAATTTGTTCCAGGATCAAACATGTGCCTGCTGCATAATAACAAAGTAATCAAGTTGTTAGATACCTATAAAACAAACAAACAGCAGCTAAGCAATAACACTACCATTAAAAAAACATGAAATCAGTACCAATAAAATCATAATAGCAGAAGCTAATTAAGCAATAGGACTAATATCAATTTACCGTAACCATTCAAGGAATTTCTGCAAGAGGACCTATACGTTGAACCCCCAGCGTTATTAACACCAACATAAGTTCGTCCAAACCTTTCGATTACATTCAACACAACCACATATCACAATCTAGGGCTGAGAAATATTACCCAAATCGTTGCTCTTGGTCTATATAAGTCACACCATGCTTAACCATGCAATACATTGTGCTTTGTTTATTGGACCCGTATTTATGATTTTGCATTTATGAAGGGTTCAAAATTGGGGCATTGCTCAACTTTTAGTATTAAGTTTTTTTTTTTTATCATTTTTCTAGATAATTATGTTCTCAGTGTTTGAATCCAACTTAGTTTTTTTCCTTATTAGTTTCTCCTCTATTTATTTTAATTATGAGTTTTCCTTTTCTATTTTTACTTCCATCTTTGAACGTTGCTTGAAATGAGTTTATGTTAATTTCATCGTATAATCTTGGACTGACATAATAATTGGTGCTAAGCACCAATGCACCCGTATCGGTTGCGTAAACGAAGACAAAGCACTCCACTTCTCCAACCATGCAACGAACGATATCCAACAACATTGGTATGAGGTACGAATTAACAACCTGCAAATGCAAAATGAAGAACATTTAGTAGAGTAGAATAACAAAAAAATCGAATTAAAAAAAAACAACCCGTTTGCCGCCGACATTACATTTTATTCACGCCGGCGAAAGCAACAAAAGTCAATCGTTCCGGCGGTACATTTTCTTCCCGCCGGACTCAAAGAGAAAAGTCAATTGTTCCTTTCACAACAGCTTGTTCTCTATATAACCATGGCCAATTCCATAAAAATCCCTATCAATTATGCTACCTCAAATTAACAGTAACTGTACGTAAACTAAACCTCATATGAGCATCTAAATGTGATAAATCTATTCTATAACTTTGAAAAGTATTAATAAAGACAAACATGGGTTGTAATGTAACTTCATATTAAAATTAACAGAATATAAAACCAACCCAAATAAATTTAATCCGTACCTCTAGAAGCAGCCAAAATAAGTCCTAATTCAAGTTTGAAAGCAACCAAAATAAATTAGACCATACTTATTCCTTAATCAGTAGCTTTCGGGTGTGAAATCTAATCTAATATAAGTTCTTTAAAACAGTGAATTACTTAATTTGAATCAGTACCTGGCCATCACATATGATGTATTTTGGGGAACATAGGTCTCAAATATAACCACTGTGGAAAGCAAATATGATGTATTTTGGGGCATATAGGTATCAAAAATGATCAAAAGATACAAACCGCATCACTATATATATATCAAAACAAAAATAACACACATTAAATGAAAGTTTGAGTACCTACCTCTCATATGCTTTGTAGGTGCTGGATAAATATGGATCAAAACTTGAATTCTGAGGTACAGTGATCAATACTCAATACTGGAACAAATCTTTACAACCTCACAAACTATATTAGTATCATTATTACATATTAGTATTATTTCAATTTATTATTATTTATATAACATTTTGAATTTCTTGTCAGTCTCACAAAAGAGACTATTCCGCTCCACGCGTTTTTTTCTTATTGAAAATCTTGACGGTGAAAGATACATCTACTCAATCTCTGTACACGTCTCCCTCTACAACAGGTATCTCTTCCCTCTTCTCTGCTCTCTCTCTCTCTACCATCGCTTCAATTCGGAAGGGGCGAGGGTGTGTCGCTGTTCTCTATGCAAGTTCCAGCAAAATATGGATCGGATCAAAGCGACGGTGACCCGATTAAATTAATTCGTCGACACCCAGGCACAGGCGCACAGCCACATGTATGATTTAGGCTATTTAGCTTTTTCAAATCTCGAATTGAGACTCATAGATATGATTTAGGTTCTTAATGATGCTCAATTTGGTGTGAATTTGGTTCTTAAACAGTGCCATCTGCGATGTCTTTCCCTCTTCTCTGTTCTCTCTTCTACCACCGGTGCATGAATGGTGGTTCCTAGCGATGCAATTTAATTGTCACTTTTGCGAATCTTCACTTTTGCTAACGTTTGTGTCCTAGCGATGCAATTTAACTATCTATACTTATGGTGGGTGCTTAAAAATCTTCAATATGTGTTCTGTTATGTAATTTGTGCTTTTATTATGGGTGTTTAATGACTCTTGAGCCTGCAATTGATGATGCTTTTATTATGTGTTCTGTCTTCTTTTACACAAAAATGCATAATTAACTACATTAACAATGTTCGAATGCATTATTTTCTTTTTGATGTTTACATCTTATACTAAGAATAGATATGTAGAAAGTTTGGGATTCTCAATAATTGAAACTGATTCCAACATATCTGTGAACTTTTTAGCAATGAATTGTGGTTACAAATTACTATTTTTTCATTTTGATGATGCTATTTTGTACCACATACCCTTTTTGTTGTTCTCTTGAAGACTTTTTATTTTGTATAGTTGGTTATGTACTAAGAGGTTGCTGGGTTATGAGCTGTGAGTGTTTTTGGTTGTGCTCTGGAAGATGAATTTGTATTTTGTTGGCTATTAGTTTGTGCCCACCATGTGTTTGTTGAAATGCTCTCTATTTCTCGATTCATTTACATATGGGTCTATAATTTCAGCATCTAAATTTGTATTTTTGATGAAGGATTAGGGAGTATTTGAAGGTAATTATAACTTATCAGATAGCACCCCTGAATTTCAGGTGTGATTGAGCAGTTAGATTGACCGAAATCCATCAAAATCCGGATGGCAGTAAGGATTTTTCTCTTCCGTCAAGAAACGAAGCTCAAATCATCCCTACACCCCAATTCAATTCAATCTTCTAGGTTTACTTCCCAGATGAATCTTGCAACCATGGTTTCTGCAGCGAAGATAAAATCTGCAGATTTTTTCAGGTAGCAATATTTAATTTACTGTTATCCCTTTTGTTGATCACGGCTAATGTTATGGTACATGCTTTCTTAAGATATGCTATCATCATTGGTGATTAGTTATGTTGCTTGCTAAGTGTTTGATAATTGTCCTTAATGAATGAAAACAATTTGAAGATGATGGAGATGCTTCTAGCGGAGCACCTCAGTTTATGAAATAAAGTATCATGATGCATTTTCATGGATTTTTCTAATCATGTGTTTTGTTAGGAAAACTCCAAGATATCTGACTGAGGCATCATTACCAGGTGCCGGACAGGGCCGGTCCTGAGAATTTGGATGCTCAGGGCGCTAGTCGAAAATATGCCCCCGTTAAAAATTTTAAATAGTACAATACAAAGTTTTAAGGGTTTGGAACCTAGTCAAGCTAGGCGGCTCATCACCACGCCGATTTTATTAACTAAATAAAAAGTTTCAAACTTACATCAAATTACAACATATAAATTATCTAAAATGATGTCTACGTG
>JBCNJP010007052.1:0-21077 GCA_039602395.1 Deinandra increscens subsp. villosa | reverse complement strand
ATTAGGGGTGTTCAAAACCGGATACCCGGAATTTCGGGTATCCGAATTTCGGGTATCCGAAAATTTCGGATATTGATTTTGGCTATCCAAGTCCAAGTCCGAATTTCCGGGTATCCGAAATTTCGGATATCCGAAAATTCGGACTTGAACTCGGATAATTAAACGGATATCCGAAAATCTATTTTTTTTTTAAAAACAACAATTTCAAAAGTTAAATAAGCATGTTCCAAAACATACATAGTCCAAGTTCGACCCAAAAACAATCCAAGTTCGACCCAAAAACAAACATAAACATAGTTCAAATCTTCAAACTACAAATCAAATTAACCAAAAAAAACAAACATAATAATATAATATCTTGATTTCTTCCTTCACCCTTATGCCTTCTTTTCATCTTTCAAGTTTTCCACCACCTTACACACAAAAAAAAACTAAATATTAGAAACATAAATAGGTGACCAATTAGACTAGTATATAATGAAAAAAATAAAAGCATCTAGTAAATAAATAACAGTAAGTGATGATTCAAGGGAAGTGATGATTCAAAGGGATGTTATAATGTGTAAAAAAAAGTAAGAAAATCCCCACCAATCAAAAGAACAAAATTATAAACGATATTTTTGGATACCAAAGAGTTATATACCTCAAGAGTCGGCCGTTTCATCAAGCGTTTCATCAATCGTTTCATCAATAAAAATTGTAGGTTGTTCCAAGGTTAATTCCTTCAACTCTGTAACATAGTAAGACATACACAAAAGTTATTCCATTGTAAAAATATACACAAAGAATATAAGGGTAAAAACAAAAAAAAAAACTAGTAACATACCTTCTTCCATCTTCTCAATTTCAAGTAAGTTGTCTTCAACCATAATCGGGCTATTAGAAGCACGCAACCAATCTTTTCCATTGATCTAGTTGGCTGCAAAAAGAACAAATCCAACATGTTATAACAATATACTCAAACATGTAATCTTTAGTGCTTTTAAAATATCCTCTTTAGTGCTTTTAAAACTGTTATAACAAATCAAATCATTCAGAAATATACAAACGAATCAGACCGAAGAACCTGTTGGTGAAGCTGTTCTCATCTTTGAAGCTGTTCTAAAACATATTATACTTTGAAAATAAACAAACGAACAGATCGATCGAACAAATACCTTGAAAATAAACAAACATATTATACTTTGAAAATAAACAACACGCAACAACAAAGCAATTACACGGAAATCAATAACATATTCGGTATTGACAACACGAACAGATCGAACAAATACCTTGAAAGTGCGCCGGAGAGACCGAGAGGCGACCTTGGCGACTGGCGAGTGGCGAGACCGAGAGTCCGAGAGATCGAACAAATACCTTGAAACAGATCGAACAAATACCTTGAAACAGCGTCGGAGAGACGCCGGTGACGCGCCGGAGAGTCGCCGGTGACACGCCGGATTGTGGAGTTCAGTGGAGGGACGAGGCAGAGCCGCAGAGGCGTAAAAATGAGAGGCGACGGGCAAATATGTGAGTTGTGACTAACCCTAATTCCTCTCCTTATTTTTCTATTTTTCTTAATATATAATATATATTTAATTTATTTATTTTTTTTTCGGAATTTCGGGTATCTGAAACTTCCGAAATTTTTATAAAATACTGTCCAAGTCCAAGTCCGAAAATTTCGGATATCCGAGTTTCGGATATCCGAAATTCCGGATATCCGAAATTTTCGGATAATTCGGATTCGGAATTTCGGAAATTTCGGATACGGGTTCGGACTCGGATATTTTTGAACACCCCTATGGTTAATACAGAACATCGAACCATCCCTCGCTAGAAACCTTACCGAGTTTCCCACGGCGAAATCGTTGTGGGATGCTCTGGTGGTTACATATAGCAGCGGGAAAGATAAATTGCATACTTTCGACTTACATGTTAAGGCCAACGAATTTAAACAGAACAACTTAACTTTGGAGGATTTCTGGATTGGTATGCAAGGGGTTTGGGGTGAAATCGAAAGGCGAGACCCGAACCCCATGACTTGTGCCGCTGACATCGCAACCTATAACAACATCAGGTCCGAGCAAAAACTCTTTCAGTTCTTGAATGCTTTAGATCGGCAGTATGACCCAATCAAAAGAGAGATTCTAAGGTGGGATCCTCTACCCACGGCTGAAGGTCCGTATGCTACGGTCCAAAAAGAGACGGCACACCAAAGTATTTTGGGCACCATCACGAACCACACACCACCACAACAAGGAATCGGTGCTGGTCTATGTACTACCGAATCAAACGATGACTTAGGTTCTGCAAATCTCACCAGAGGGCAGCGGCGAACAGATCCGAACAGTAAGACGAATGGACCGCCATCTCGGGTTGATAAAACCCGATTGAAATGCTCTCACTGTGGAATGAATCGACATACGAAAGAACAATGCTTCAAACTTGTGGGTTTCCCCGATTGGTGGAATGACGGGCATAAGAAAGGCGCAAAGGATGGGGGAAAAGCTTCCGCCACCGTGGGCATCCCGGAGGTCACGAGCATCGACCGTAACAACAATCGAATCGTCGGAGCGGAAAGTGGTTTTGGAGGGTGGCTATGGCGTCTGATATAGGTAGAAGGGATAAAGCCGATGTGCTTTTAGTCCCTTCAAAACCCACCTTTAATTCTTATTTATCAAACACACCCATGTATTCTTTTGATTTTTTAAAAAATACCCTAGACTCTACTGATCCACCAAATTTAAACCAAACTATAAAAAATCATGTTGTTCTTGGTAAAGCAAATACTACACAAGAAATCGCAAAAGATTCTTATAATATTTCTAACAAATCGTGGATCTTTGATTGTGGGGCCACCGACACCATGATATGTGAACTCTCTGATATATGCTCAATGTCAAAACCACAAAAAACCCACATTCAAACAGCAAATGGGGGAATCGTTCAAGTCAAGGGAGGGGGAACCATTGAAATATCACCAACCCTAAAGTTACCAAATTGCCTCTATGTTCCATCCTTATCACACAAGTTGTTATCAATTAGCCATGTGACAAAGGAATTAAATTGTACAGTGTTAATGCACCCTACCTTTTGTATCTTGCATGACATCAGGACGGGAATGATCATTGGGCGTGGCACTGAGCGTCAGGGACTGTACTATGTGGATGAAGTGACTCAGCAGGGTACCGTGATGATGGCTCATGGAACTACTACTAGAGAAGCATGGTTATGGCATAGAAGACTGGGACATCCATCCACTGGTTATTTACATCTTCTATTTCCTAAACTTTTTCGTTCAAACGAATTGTTAAATTGTGAGACTTGTGTTTTGGCTAAGAGCCACAGACATACTTTTAAACCAAATAACACTAGAGTTGATTTTCCATTTGATTTAATTCATTCTGATGTGTAGGGCCCGGTAGAAGTAACTGGGAGGCAAAACTTCCACTATTTCCTATTATTCATTGATGATTGCACTCGTATGACATGGATTTACTTCTTGAAACATAAATCCGAAGTTTTTGATAAATTTACCATATTTCATTCCATGATCAAAACTCAATTCCAAAAAGATGTAAAAATCTTACGATCCGATAATGGAGGAGAATTTGTAAACTCCGCAATGAAACAGTTTCTACAAACAAAAGGGATAACCCATCAAACCTCATGTCCCCACACTCCTGAACAAAATGGTGTTGCCGAACGAAAAAACCGTATCCTCCTAGAAATTACCCGGGCTCTTATAATTGAATCCCATGTACCAAAATCATTCTGGCCTGAAGCCCTTGCCACAGCCACCTATCTCATTAATTAATCGACTTCCAACAAAGGCTCTAAATTTCCAAACACCTCTCCAGACCCTATCTAAATTTACTAAAGTTCCCCCCTGCTCTTACCCTTGAACCACGTGTCTTTGGGTGTTCTGTTTTTGTTCACATACTCAAAACCAAACGGACCAAACTCGACCCATGTGCGGAAAAATGTGTATTTGTTGGTTACGGGGTTAACCAAAAAGGATATAGGTGTTACAGTCCAAAGAGACGTCACATGTTTACTACCATGAACTGTGACTTCCTTGAAACGGAATTTTTTTATGATACCCAACACAGTAGTCAGGGAGGGAGAGAACGTGATGACACACTGAGTTGGTTGAGATGGATGTCATCTTCAGAAGAAGTCAACCAAAATACCCAAGCTGAGTCACTTCCTTCACAAACTACAATACCTACAAACAGTGTTGCAGAACATGATCTTTCTAACCTGATGGCTGAGGTAAGTAACATTCAAAACACTGTTGAAAATATTGAATCCATTAATTCCCCTAACCAAGAGATAGTAGTAGAAAATGTTGTTCCAGTACAGGATGAACAGAGTGACCCAGGAGAGACAACCGAAAGGTATGTCCTACCACCAAGAGCCAATAGAGGAATCCCTCCTCAAAGATACTCTCCTGATAAAGAAGCACGAAGTTCAAGATATCCCATGGCAAATATTGCTCGTGGAAATCTGTCAGCAGAGGCCAAGGCATTTATGACATCCGTATATTCAGAAGAAATCCCAACCAATGTCAATCAAGCGCTAGAGTCAGGAAACTGGAGAAAGGCAATGGAAACAGAGATTAATGCTCTAAAGAGAAGTGAGACATGGGAAAAATGTACCCTTCCTCCTGGAAAAAAGCCCGTAGGATGTCGTTGGGTGTTTAGTATAAAATACAAACCAGATGGAACGATTGAAAGATATAAAGCTCGACTGGTCGCAAAAGGATATACTCAAACCTATGGAATTGATTATTCTGAAACCTTCTCTCCAGTTGCCTAGATTGACACAATTAGGGTCCTCTTCTCGATAGCAGCAAATAAAGGATGGCCACTACATCAGTTCGATGTTACAAATGCTTTTCTACATGGAGAGCTTAAAGAGGAAGTTTATATGGAGGCTCCACCTGGATTCAAGGAGAGTTTCAGGTCTGGGGAGGTATGTCGTCTAAAGAAATCCCTCTATGGATTGAAACAATCTCCCCGGGCTTGGTTTGGAAAATTCACTTTAGACATGAAGAGATATGGTTTTAAACAGAGCAACTCTGATCATACTCTGTTTCTCAAGCGTAAAGGTAAACTTGTAACATGTCTTATCAGCTATGTTGATGACATGATTATTACAGGAAATGATAAAGAAGAGATGATGAAGCTAAAAGAAAATCTGTTCATGGAGTTTGAGATGAAAGACTTAGGGAGACTCAAATACTTTTTGGGTATTGAAGTCCTTAGGTCTAAACAAGGAATATTCATTTGCCAGAGAAAGTATGTTCTTGATCTTCTGGCAGAAACAGGCATGATCGATTACAAACCGGCAGACACTCCCATAATGGTTAATCACAAACTTCATATGGAGGAAGGGGCAAAGCTAGCAGACAAGGAGAGGTATCAACGGATGGTAGGGAAACTCATATACCTTTCGCACACTAGACCAGACATAGCTTACTCTGTTTGAGTAGTTAGTCAATTCATGCATCAACCACAAGTTGCCCATATGGAGGTAGCTTTGAGAATCATTCGATATCTTAAAGGAACTACTGGTCATGGCGTTCTATTCAAATCAAATGGGCACTTAAAAATCCAAGCATATACCGATGCTGACTGGACAGGAGATAAAGGAAATCGAAGGTCAACAGCTGGTTATTTTACACTTGTTGGTGGAAATCTGGTTACATGGAGAAGTAAGAAACAAAAGGTTGTTGCCCTCTCAAGTGCCGAAGCTGAGTTCAGAGGGATAGCACGAGGGGTGGTTGAAGTATTATGGATAAAGAAACTCGTTAGTGGGATAGGTTTTCCTCCGAATGAAGCCAGTAAAATCATGTGCGATAATACAGCTGCAATTCAAATCTCTGAGAATCTAGTTCAACATGATCGAACAAAGCATGTGGAAGTCGACAGACATTTTATTAATGAGAAATTGGAATCGGGAATTATTAAGTTGCCATTTGTTACATCGAAGGATCAATTAGCCGATATCTTGACAAAAGCAGTTAATGGAAGAATATTCAATGATTGTTTGGACAAGTTGAATTTGGAGATCCCACTATTCAACTTGAGGGGGAGTGTTGAAAAAAAGAAAGTTGACATTAGAGGAATTATGGGGTCAAAAATCAATCCCTTAAATCATGGTACATCTCACGTTTACAGCCTCAAGACTAGCTGTCTCTTTCCTTATTTAATCCCTTTGTAACACTATAAATATAGGCTTCTGCTCATTGTAAAATCATCAAAAAAATACAAAACAAATTATCTTTGAAATATCATGTTCAAGACCATGAACTCTGCTTCGCACGAGGACAGTGCGACGGTTTGTTGTTTTTGAGAGTTCCATGAGATTAGTGAATTTCCAAAGTAGAACACCATCCCGGGTTGTGCTTCTTCCATCCAATTGGTTCGTTCCATGACTATTATCACTATATCCCACCAAGCTTTCATCTCATCTTTACCTCGATCATACTTCAATCCGTAATTAATTGTCCCCTTTAAATAACGTAAAATCTGTTTCACGAGTTGTAAGTGGCCCGACTTTGGTTCTTGCATAAACCGACTTGCAAAGCCAATCGCGAAACTCACATCTGGACGTGTGTGCAATAAATATCTAAGACTTCCTATGACCCGTCGGTACTCTGTTGCATCTACCGGATCACCATCACCTCCTTCTATCATAGTTCCTCTTGGTTCCATTGGAGTCTTGCTTGCATTACATTCATGCATCCCCGCCATCTTTAGTAATTTCTTAGCATACCCACTTTGTTGCAACTTAATGCAATTTGCTTCCTGTGTAACCTCGATGCCGAGATAATATGTTAACAAACCAAGGTCTTGCATGTTAAATTCATTCTTCATTTGATTCCTAAACCATTCAATCTCAGTGGCTTCGGTTCCGTTTGACACTAGTTGAGTCACAGAAATCAGCAAATAGCTTGTTTAGAAACTCTCCTCCACGATCACTTTTTAAAGCTTGCACATTCAGAGAGTTTTCAAGTTCCACTTCATTCTTGAATTTTTTGAAAGTACTCAGTGCATCACTCTTGTTCTTGATGGTATAGACCCACATAAATCGGGAATAATCGTCAACGAACAACATGAAATACTTGTTTCCACCTAAGGTTGTTGGTGAGATAGGTCCACACAAGTCCGTATGGATTAACTCGAGAGGTCTCATAGCTAGGTATATTGTACTTTTGGGAAACGGGTCTCTACTTTGTTTTCGCAACATGCATGCATTACAAAACTTTTCTCCATGCATTGTATGTATATCACCAAGTACCATGTTCATTAATTTCATGTTGTTTATTGCTTTGACGTTAAGGTGGCCAAGCCTAGCATGCCACAGCCACCCTTGATCATTAATAGAGGTCAAAAGACATACCGTGTGCCTACTTTAGGGCTATTTTGTAGAGTCTGTTTGAACTTCTAGGAACTTGCATGAGCAACCTATTTCCTTCTTCATATAGCCATAAGTGTCCATCTTCCATCCAAACTTTGCAACCATCTTCAGTTAATTGACCGAGACTCAAGATATTACTACACAAGTCAGGTATGTAATACACATCGTTTATCATGCTTTGTTCACCATTTTTGCAATCAAACACAATCGTCCCCTTTCCTTCGATCCTAACCTTTGACCCATCTCCGAATCATACCAAACCGTTTATATCTCGGTTTAATTCAGTGAAGTGAGAGACACACCCGGTCATGTGGATTAACGCTCCGTTGTCAAGGTACCAAACCGCATCATCATGAGGCTCGTTTTTTTACGTACCGAGATGGACCTTAGCTTCATTTAACATTGTCACACCTTCGACCACCGACATCATAAGGCTGGACCTGGACGTTTTTCCGCTGCTTGATTTAAGTTTGCTTCCTGATTTTGTTTTGGTGCAGTGCATTCCCACGCAAAGTGGCCATAATAATTGCAATTATAACATCTAACATTTGCCTTATCTCGACCTCTCCCTTGGTTAAAGTCTTGGCCACGATTATCATTCCTTTGGTTGTCACTTGCTTGATCGTTTCTACCTCTTCCTCGGCCAAAGCCCCGTCCTCGGCCTCGTCCCCGGCCTCGGA
This sequence comes from Deinandra increscens subsp. villosa, assembly GCA_039602395.1. Classification (NCBI taxonomy): domain Eukaryota; kingdom Viridiplantae; phylum Streptophyta; class Magnoliopsida; order Asterales; family Asteraceae; genus Deinandra; species Deinandra increscens. The sequence continues at coordinate 12,984 of JBCNJP010007052.1, read as the reverse complement.
AAGTCTGATTGCTCGATCCACGGCCTCGTCCTTGATTCTTACGGGTTTGTTTATTATTTTTTTGATCACTTGAGTCAGATTTAGCAAACAATAGTTTGCTTTGTTTCTCAACCAGCGCCTCCTTTCCCTTGGTTCGTTCCTCGAATGCCTTTAATCGTCCTACACAATCCTCGAACGATAATGTATCTAGATCTGCTACCTGCTCGATTGTTGCTACAATTGAGATAAATCTTTCAAGCATGGCATCAAGAAGTCTTCTAACTATCACATCGTCTTCTAAAGCTTGACCCATACTATTGAACTTTTTCACATATTCAGACATCTTTCCTGCAAACTCTTCAACAGTTTCGCTATCCTTCATCTAGAGATTGTTTAGCTCCCTCCTCAAAGTTTGAAGACGGGCCTGTTGAACACGTTCAGCGCCTAAGAATCTTACCCGGAATGCCTCCCAAATCTCACGGGCTTGTCGACTCTTAGCGACTTGCAACAATATGTTTTCTGGTAGCGCTTGAAGGATCAGAATCCTAGCAAACTTGTCTTTTCTTTCGTCTACCGCATCGCCGGTCACGGGATCGACGGCTTCCTATAAACCTTGCGAATCAAGCATCGCTTCCATAAGAATTACCCACGTGTTATAGTTTGTACTCGTGAGTTTAGGGAAAGATAACGATGCCGACGTAGGGTCCCTTTGTACCTCGATTTGGTTGTTTGGAATAACACCATCTGCCGTGTTTTTCTATTTGTGGTGGTTTTAATTTACCACAAAAAATTGGATTATTGTTGCTCTCTGTTTATCGACCACTGATCGAAAGTAGGTTTTTTCTACCCTGTCGAATCCGATTGATTAGTGGTTATTCACCCCACTAGTCTTGATCGATAGTAGTTCTTGATATCACACAACCCGCGCTCTGATACCAATTGTTGGAGAGCAATTGGTAATCAAAACAATGAACTCACTTCGTCCTTTTCTTTCTTAATAAACTCCCAAACTCAATATCGAATACAAAGACTCATACCCTATATTTATACTAGAATAATTACTTGAAGAGAAAGCTAAATAAAACAAATTACCTAAACTTAAGGAGCAAGACTCAACATAAAAAATAAAGAAAATAAAACTTAAATAATTAAGGATTATCCAATAATTATATCCCCATATTAGTTTTTTATTGAAGGATATGATAGATATATGATATTCAATTATCTATGTTCTATTTCTTGTTAAATTTTGAGGGTGTGTGGGATTGTTTCGAAAACTTTAGCATCTGCTTATTTGTTCTTGAAAGAAGTTAGGAATAAACCTACAAGCTATTTACCAAGAATTCAATGTAGTTACTTGGCCTACAAAAATCGATTGTTGTCTTCAACCTAGGTGTTATGAAGCAGGGTTTGCTCTAACAGGATATGAGACAAAACTTGTTTTATTTGTTAAGGCGGAAGAACACAATGACGAGCCAAATGACAAACCCTCTCTTGGTGTTCTTTCTGCTTGTAGACGTGTTGATTCGATGATAGCAGGTTGGGCATGGAGAAGTAACAAACTCTACCTTAATTTGCTATGATGATGATGATGTATGGGAGAATTGGGTGAAGACCATTCAGATGCAAAGAGTTAAGTAATGCTCAATTCTTTTATTATGATGCACTCTTTTGAATATTTGGAAAAAGAAAAGGTGAAATGATGAATTTGACCATGAAGAAGCTAACTGCCAACAAGGAACTAACATAGCGGCTCATGTTTCAAAAGATTCTTATATATATATCAATAGATAGATGGTGATCAACATGTTGCTCACAAGAAGGGTCAAAGTAGTAATTGGTCTCTTTGATGTGTGTGGTTTTGAACATGAATTATTTATCGGGTTTTGGGGGAAAATAAGCAAATTTACCTTAAAATATCAAAATAAATGTGTCTCTGATAAAGATTATGAGTTTTCAAGAAAATGGGGGTTGGCACGGAAATTGAGGTAGAAAAACGAAGAATTTTAAGTTGGATGATCTATGGTTTACCTTAGCCTTGAATTAGCCTAGAATGATCACCAGAGCTCAAAAACCCCTCTTAAGCTGGGACAAGACATAACAAAATTATGAGCCATCTATGGCTCTCAAGTTAACTAAACTTGTAATAATTTCAGTTTAGAAACTTACCTAACAATGCCTTTGCTTAGATTCCTTGATACTAACTTCAAGAGCGTCATGGACTTTATTCTGGTGCATAAGAGCCGATAGAGATCAGATACTCTCTGTGAATTTGGCGACAAATGGAAAAAAATGTCAAATTTATGGTTTTATTGTCACACCCCCCCAAATTCCACCTGCGGAGTATACCGCAAATAGAGGCGTGACCTACCAGGATCTGAGTCATCAGACACATTGAAAATACTATATGCAAGTTTGAATGTTTAAAAACCCAAGTTTTACAGTCGAAAAGTTTTAACAAGGTTCTTAATGTTTGCAGAAGCGTAAACCAAAACTTGAACAGTTTAACTAACATATTGCAAGATCTAGAACTGAATCATGAGTCCTACACGTGGTCCTTAGTGTGCTCCTAGGAACCTGATGTGAGTATATTTTGTAATGGTTTCTCATAATTAATCATATAATTTTAATGGTTACAATATATTAATTTACATGATATATCCTACATTTTGTACTTGATGTGTTTTGAGTTTAATTGTCATAGGTTATGCATTTTGAGGTGTTTTAGAAGCATTGGTGACTAAAGGTGAAAAGATGCGAGCTTTGGAGGAATTAATCAAGCAAAATAAAGACAAAGTTGTAAATGTTCGGGAGTGCGAAATAGAGTTGTTGGGATTTGAAATAATTCGCATGGGTCAAGGATTGAAGGAATGGGCTTTAAATATATCAAATTGGGTTTAGAAAGGAGATTGGGCTGAATTTGGAGCATTGGGCCGCGTCTGATCAGATTTTGGGCCAAAACAGCGAAGCCCAGGACCCCCGGAGTGTCGCGAGGAAAACTTCCAAATCCCTCGCCACACGATCCGGGTCGATGTCGGCAGATTTTCGAGATTTTTGGTATTTGACGTATTTAAGCAGTTTTTAGGTTTTTTTCTAAAAAAACTTCGGTTGTGGCCGACCAGAACTCCCCAGAGACGAATTCTTTCATAGTTTTTCATAGTTTTCTTAGTTCTTAATCATTCGACGATGTTTGTGATGTCCGGCTAAGTCCGAGTGATTACTGACGGTGAACGGTTAGCGTATTACTATTCTTTTCAGTATTCTTTGTCTATTTTCTGATTCTATAAACATAGTGACAATGTTTGATTCATATGGATGTTCAATTTAAGTTTATTTATCTTGCATTTTGATTGCATATGTGCCCCCCGCTCCCGGACTACCTTTCATAGCATAGCTATAGGACTATACTTAGCTCATACGTAATCTGAATGTTTGATTGAATTGAGTTGAACTGGATAATTGAATTGGATTAGGAATTAGCTAACCGGGATCCTAAGGTTGTCACGTTTTAGTTTTCTGCTTTCTAGTTTAAATCAGCATTAGTTTTCTTCACTTTTTGATCCATTCAAATTAAACAACCAAGAGGCACTTATTTTCAGCCGATGTTATGAATTGAACTAGATAATTGAATTGGATTAGGAATTAGCTAACCGGGATCCTGAGGTTGTCACGTTTTAGTTTTCTGCTTTCTAGTTTAAATCAGCATTAGTTTTCTTCACTTTTTAATCCATTCAAATTAAACAGCCAACAGCCGACCAGAACTCCCCAAAGACGAATTTTCTTCATAGTTTTCATAGTTTTTAATCATTCGATGATGCTTGTGATGTCCGGTTAAGTCCAAGTGATTACTTGGGTGAACGGTTAGTGTTTTTCTGATTTTTATTTAGTGTTTCTAATTTCTAGATGAGATTTTGATCCGTGACAATCTGTTAATCTCAGTGTGTGTTTGATTTAATCGAATTACTTTTATCATTGTATGTGCCCCCCGCTCCCGGACTACCTGTCTGAGCATAGCTCTAGGACTATACTTAGTACATGCGTGATAATAAGTTGGTTGGGTTGGTTAAACGTTAACACAGTCATGTCTATGTGATCTCTAGGTTAGACTCCTGAGTGCAAATCAGTAATTCACTAATCCGGATCCTAAAGTAATTACCTTTTAGTAACAACGATTGCAAGATAGTTAATTTAGTTTGAATTAGTTAATCATTAATTTTAGTTTTGCAACCAACAACCAGATTCAACAGCCAAGAGGCACTTTAGTTAATTAATTAGGTTAAGTTAGTTTAGTACTAGTTTAGGTCAATTCAGATTAGTGACAGTAATCTGGATTTAGGTAGTTAACTTAGTTAGGTAATAAAAATCTAAGTCGCTAATAACCACCAACTCCCCTGGATTGATACCCGACTTACCCTGTCTATAGGTAGTTAAAATTATTTGTATAGCGGTCACGACAACCGTTATCAAATTGGCGCCGTTGCCGGGGAGTACGTGCGCTTATTAGTGATTTTAGTTTTTTTTTTCTTGTTAGTTAATTTTTTTTGTTTTGTTTGTTTTTCATAAATATTCATAAAAAACAAAAAGAATTTTTTTATTTTGTTTTATTTTTAGAAATTTTAATTTTTAGTAGTTTCGTTTAATTTAAAAAAATCATAAAAAATTGATCAGATTGCGCATTCTTTGATTCCGTTGCATATATTTTATTATTTCGATCAGTGCTACGCAATTGGTTTCTGTGTTTTTTATCGTTGCAGGTAGATTTCAAGATCAACATGGTGAAAGAGACAAATGTTACAACTGCGGGAGTAGGTTTCACAGGATTAAATTTTGCCCGACACTACCTTACGGGATCCGAGTAGTTGAAGATTCAGAAGATGAGGAGGAGGATGAAGCTCAACGATCATATCACCAATATCCAGAATCGTCTTCATCATACAATCAGGGATACTCTCAGTCCTTGAATTATAATTATACTCCCAATCGTGATGCATATTATAATAACTATAATATTAACTTTACATCAGCTGCAGGTTATGATGATGGATTTGGGAATGGCCACTCTCGACCAGCATATGAGGCTCAGCAAGATTTTGATGATTTTGACCAAGGGTATCACCAGTACCACCAATATCAGCTGCAGGATTTTTATGATGATGGATACGACGTGGACATGTCCAATCAAGGCTGCTTCCGGGGTGAATACCAAGAAGCTTCATATAGTTGTGGGGATCAAAAACAAAATCTGGAAACTGAAATTAGTGTGCAGCTTGCCGCCATGATGGAGGCCATAAAGGGGATTGACAAGAAGCGTGAAGAAACTCTCAAAGAACTCAAAGAATTGAAGCATGACAATGAGATTCACAGCAAGAGAGTGGAAGCATTGAAAAAGGAGGTGGCGCAATTGGCGGAGGAAATAGCGAATCAAGAAATTGAATTTTGGGAACAACCAGCAGAAGAAGAATTTGATAAAGATATATGTTTATCAGAACCAAAATAAGAAGTTTGGGAGGCATTTGATGAGGTGTTTAAGGTTGTGCAAGAACTGGTGCATGACGAGGTTGAGGTTGTTGAGGAAACAGAATCAAAAGCTGAGTGTAACATGGAGCAAGTTGATTGTGAGAGTGTTGATGATGTGACTGCAGAGGAGCGAATATGTGAGATCCCTAAAGGTACTATTAATCCCCCTTCCTCTTTATTTATTTTGCAGGCAACTGAAGAAAAACCGATGAGGAAGAGGAAGGTGGAGGAAGATGATGTTGGGAAAGTGCAATGTAAAAAGCTCCGCAGTGATGATCTGGATGTGCCACGTGTGCAAGTGCAAACTTGGATGCGTTATATCAACTACCGAGCACACGTGGGAAATTCTAAAGGTAAGTATTCGATCCATGATAAATTTTCTTTTAATTTTCAAATTAATATTATTTACTTGTTGAGCATACAGAGAAAGATTAAAAGACATGTGAATTATCGAGCGTTCCTCGGTAATGTGATTGGAAAGTGTGGATTGAAAAAGTTGAAAAGACGTGTGAAACACCGAGCCTACATCGGTAACGTGGTCGGTAAATGTGGACTGAAGCCACGGTGAGGCAAAAGAGGTATGGTCTGGCTGAAGACCGCAAATTTAGCGCTTCCTGGGAGGCAACCCAGTGGTATGTTTTTTTTTTAATTTTTATTTGTTTTATTTTTTTGTTTTGTGTGGTTTTGTGTTTTTGTGTTTTTCAGGAATTGGACGGGTTTTGGGTAATGTAATTGAGCAAAATGAGGATTCTAGGTATGTGTAGGTTTATATATATATTGGAACTTTTGTTGCCATCAGCGGTCAGAATTTTTGCTTTATTTTATTGCTCGAATCCGGTACGTTTCCTATTTATATTTCTTTTTATTTCTTTCTTTTATTTCTTATTTATTTTTCGTTGTTCTTTTTAACACATTGGGGACAATGTGTCACTCAAGTGTGGGGAGGGGAATAACACATTTTCGTATGATTGTTTTGTGTGTGTTAAAAAAATCCAAAAAAATTTTTTTTTTTGAAAGATTTTGAAAAATGTCTTTGGATTAACTTGCAAATCATGGAAAATTGATAGTACAATTGGGAACCGGTTTTCAATAATAAAATTAAATAAAGAAAAGGAAAGTGGTAGAAAATGAGAGAATGGAAAGCATTGCTAATCTGTGATGTGTCGGTAGGCCCAACTGACCTAAGAATAGCTTAATAATCCCTTTGTGTTTATTGTTGTATAAATATGTAACTAAATCAATCAGCTAGTGGGTTCCCCATTTTAGGGGTGATAGGGAGATTGAAACTGATGATTAGGGGGAAAAAGACCACTTTAAATTAGAGACTTATATATCCTTAGAATAACCTGGCACGTTATGATCTTTTTGCGAAAGCAAATCCGAGAAATAACGGCGCCCCATCTTTTCATATTTGAGCATATTAGGTAATAAATTGGTTAATAATTTTAGAGTGAAGGGACAAAATACTCATGTACAAACCAAGGATAGTATCCCATGGTACGTGCCTCTGATGATGTTCTGGATCTCGCGGGCAAAATACTCATGTACGAGTTTGGGGATAGCATCTCTTAAAGAGTACCTCTGATGATGTTTGTTGGTAATCATAGTTAAAATTAACCAATTATGAAAAAAAATTATAAAAGAAAAAATAAAAAATAGAAAGAAAAAAAGGAAAAAATAGCAAATTAGAAAAATAAATGCTCAAAAGCTTCACCATCCATCTATTCCACTATTCTTTGGACATCTGAGTATCTGATTTAAAGGCGGGTGGGAAAAATATATAAATATCATCTTAAATACCCTTTACTTTGACTGAATGTGATTCGGGACTAGAAACTGGAACCTTCTGAATGTGGGGCACATAGGCAGATTGATAACTCTATTCGGTAAATTATAAACACTTTGGGGGCGAAACAAAAGGTCAGTGGTTGGGTTTAGTCGGACCGAAATACTGGCAATTGCAGTTAGTCTACGTGATTACATTAGGGTTGTGGAATTGATTTGGTGGATGAGTTAAAAGGTAAATGATTTTGAGATTGAATTCTCAATTATAATTCCATGGCAGTTTTTCCGAGACGGAAAAAGATAAGTATGGGGATGTGATGTGAGTATATTTTGTAATGGTTTCTCATAATTAATCATATAATTTTAATGGTTACAATATATTAATTCACATGATATATCCTACATTTTGTACTTGATGTGTTTTGAGTTTAATTGTCATAGGTTATGCATTTTGAGGTGTTTTAGAAGCATTGGTGACTAAAGGTGAAAAGATGCGAGCTTTGGAGGAATTAATCAAGCAAAATAAAGACAAAGTTGTGAATGTTCGGGAGTGCGAAATAGAGTTGTTGGGATTTGAAATAATTCGCATGGGTCAAGGATTGAAGGAATGGGCTTTAAATATATCAAATTGGGTTTAGAAAGGAGATTGGGCTGAATTTGGAGCATTGGGCCGCGTCTGATCAGATTTTGGGCCAAAACAGCGAAGCCCAGGACCCCCGGAGTGTCGCGAGGAAAACTTCCAAATCCCTAGCGACACGATCCGGGTCGATGTCGGCAGATTTTCGAGATTTTTGGTATTTGACGTATTTAAGCAGTTTTTAGGTTTTTTTCTAAAAAAACTTCGGCTGTGGCCGACCAGAACTCCCCAGAGACGAATTCTTTCATAGTTTTTCATAGTTTTCTTAGTTCTTAATCATTCGACGATGTTTGTGATGTCCGGCTAAGTCCGAGTGATTACCGACGGTGAACGGTTAGCGTATTACTATTCTTTTCAGTATTCTTTGTCTATTTTCTGATTCTATAAACATAGTGACAATGTTTGATTCATATGGATGTTCAATTTAAGTTTATTTATCTTGCATTTTGATTGCATATGTGCCCCCCGCTCCCGGACTACCTTTCATAGCATAACTCTAGGACTATACTTAGCTCATACGTAATCTGAATGTTTGATTGAATTGAGTTGAACTGGATAATTGAATTGGATTAGGAATTAGCTAACCGGGATCCTGAGGTTGTCACGTTTTAGTTTTCTGCTTTCTAGTTTAAATCAGCATTAGTTTTCTTCACTTTTTAATCCATTCAAATTAAATAGCCAAGAGGCACTTATTTTCAGTATTTCGGTTTAGTTTAGTTCATCTGAGTTAGTGACAGTAACTTAGGTTAGATATTTAGAGTCGCTAATAACCACCAACTCCCCTGGATTGATACCCGACTTACCCTGTCTATAGGTTAGTTAGGATTATTTGTATAGCGGTCACGACAACCGTTATCAGAACCTGAGAAGCAACATGCTAAAATACGTCAACACGAGGTTGGTGAGTTCACAGAGTTTAAATGAAACAGTTGGCTAATCATTTATCAAAATTATAATTTAACCGATTGGTCTCAACCTGACCTAACTGAAAGCGGGATACCGATCCCAAAGCAATTAATATACCCTTGGATAGCTAGTCCATACTTATTATAACCCAATAGCGCCCTGTACCCATTACTTGACTGAATGAAACTGCCTTTCCCTCATGCCTTTTCTGAGCAATGAGAAAACCTTAGGAGAATATGATACCAGTCTCCACTCCTTAGAAGGCGAATTTGGCTAGAGAGACTAGCCGGGCAGGGCTCGTCAGACCTAATAGATTAAAAAAGTTAAAGTAGGGGAAAACCAATGGTCTCCACCTAGGGACTGATTAACTCAGATTTTTTAAAGCTTTAAGCCACTGAGATGCCCAATGTGTCATTAACCCATTATCAATAATGCAAAAATGCTCGGTTTTTGGTTTAAATGCTAGAATATAACAAAAGGGGTCTCCACCCATTGGACCAACTCTCTTCTTGTGACATTTTAGCCACTGAGATGGTGGGGTTTCCCTGACCAAGTTCTAGATTCTCAAACTAAACACACAATAACAACATGCATGCATCAAAGACTTGTACCTTATGCACAAATTCTTGTACCAAGCTTCTCCAAGCGGGTTTTTCAGTTCTCTAAGGTTCTTGAACACTCCAGTAGCTGAATCCACCCTTGCATGCATCATCAAAACTGATTTTAGGCAATGGATCATCCAAAAACTTGATATAAAGTAAAACCCGACATAAACTAACCTTGGATTGCAACACGAACACTCCCACAAGCCTTTTATCACTCTTGATCAGACATGCAATGCCTTTAGAAGCCCTAGAAACTCCTTGTCAGTAGAGGATTACAACAAAACCATGCTCAAAATGGAGAAATGGATGAACTAGAGGCTTACCCGAGCCTCGTGTGACCTTAATATGCTTGAGACTTGAAGCCACAAGCTCCCTCTGGCCGGAATTAGGCTTCTCAGGTAAATGGTGGACGAAATGAGTTTCGAGTTAGAGTTGTGCTAATGAGCAGAAAATTAGCAAAACTCATTTTTATAGTGCTGGGCGTCGATGAGGACCGCATGCAGTTTCCAAACATACACATATGCGGTCCTCATGGGTCAAAAAGTACGCGGATCCTGACCCGAAAACCTGACGGGTCATGAGGACCGCGAGAGGTTGAACCAGAGAGGGCATGCGGTCCTCATGCCTTCCAGAATTTATTTATTTATTTTTTTCCTTTATTTTTCTTGAGATTTTATATTCCGAGCTCGAGGGTTTTACCAAAGGCGTTATATCCTTCCCCCCTTAAAAGTATTCCGTCCCGGAATTCACTTAGGCTAAAAAAAGGTGTGGGTATTTCCTACGCATGTCCACCTCCGATTCCCAAGTATGCTCGGGTCCACGCCGAGCATCCCACTTAACATGTACCATTGGAATCTTCTTCCTGTGTAATTTCTTCACAATCCGTTCCACAATCTCTACCGGTTTTTCTGTAAATTTCAGCTTTTCATCCACGCGAATTTCCTTCAACAGAGTTGCTAGAGCCTCATCAACTAAACATTTGCGCAAGTTCGACACGTGAAACACGTCGTGAACTCCACTGAGTTCTTCAGGAAAATCCAATTGATATGTCACCTTGCCGACTTTGGATATAATCTTGAAGGGTCCAATGGAACGAGGACTTAACTTTCCTCTCTTTCCGAACCGAATAATCCCTTTCCAAGGGGATATTTTAAGCATTACCATATCTCCTTCCTTGAATTCCAATGGCCTACGACGACGATCAGCATAACACTTCTGCCGATCCTGTGCAGCTTTAAGCTTTTCTTTAATTTCTCGAACCTTATCATTCGTAGCCATAACCAACTCTGGTCCTGTAAGTTGCCCTTCTCCAACTTCAGACCAACACAACGGGACTCTACATTTCCTGCCATATAGAGCTTCAAAGGGCGCCATTTCTATACTAGAGTGATAACTTTTGTTATATGAAAATTCTACCAACGGTAGGTGGGTGTCCCAATTGCCATCGAATTCCATCACACATGCTCTCAACATGTCTTCTAAGGTTTGGATGGTTCTTTCACTCTGCCTATCCGTCTGCGGATGATATGCCGTACTCAATTTTACTTTAGTTCCTAACGCTTCTTGAAGACTTTGCCAGAAATGAGAAGTAAATTGGCCATCTCTATCAGACACATTTGATAACGGAACTCCATGCCTTGACACTATTTCATTTACATAAATCTTGGCCAATTGTTCTGTGGGGTAAGTTTCCTTAATCGACAAAAAGTGAGCTGACTTGGTTAATCGATCCACGATTACCCAAATAGCATCATTACCACTCCTAGTTTTTGGAAGCTTGGTTACAAAATCCATAGTCACCATGTCCCATTTCCACTCGGGTATTTCTAAAGGTTGCAGTAAACCAGCGGGCTTCTGATGCTCAGCTTTTACCTGCAAACACGTATGGCATTTCCCAACATACTCGGCAATTTCTCTCTTCATCCCTGGCCAGCAATAGTGGGGTCTCAAATTCTGGTACATCTTATCATTACCAGGGTGCATCATATACTTAGACTTATGTGCTTCACGAAGGTTAATTCCCGGAGACCACCTCCCTTCGGCACCCAAATTCTATTTCCCAATCTAAGGATACCATCGGGTCCCTTGGTAAGGCGACCCATGATGGTGATCATTTCTTCTTTTCTATTCACTTCTGGATCGGTTATTTGGTTCTTCTAAGCTTCCAAAATTTCATCGATCAGATCAGCACGCACATCTATTCTCATTGCACGAACCCTCAGAGGCTTGGTCCTTTCCTTTCTACTTAATGCGTCTGCTACTACGTTGGCTTTCCCGGGATGATACTTTATCTCACAACCGTAATCACATAACACTTCCCTCCAACGCCTTTGACGCATGTTTAATTCCTTCTGATTGAACAAATGTTGAAGACTCTTATGATCTGAGAACACCACAAACTTGGTGCCATAGAGGTAGTGCCTCCAAATATTTAGGGCAAACACTACTACACCGAGTCCCAGATCATGCGTAGTGTAATTCTACTCGTGCGTCTTTAGTTGCCTTGATGCATAGGCGATCACTTTGTTTCGCTGCATCAGCACGCATCCTAACCCGTTGATCGATGCATCACAGTAAACAACAAAATCTTCTGTTCCTTCAAGTAAGGAAAGAATAGGAGCGGTGCTCAACTTTTGCTTCAGAAGCTCAAACGCATCAGTGTGTTTCTGCTTCCAATCCCACTTTGCATTCTTATGAGTTAATGCGGTTAGCGGTGTTGCTATTTTAGAGAAATCCTGTATGAATCGCCTATAGTAACCTGCTAAGCCCAAAAATCTTCTAATTTCTATCGGAGACTTAGGTTGTTCCCAGTTCATTACCGCTTCAACCTTAGCTGGGTCCACTTGAATTCCAGCATCACTCACAATATGACCCAAAAATTGAACTTCACGAAGCCAGAATTCACACTTGGAAAACTTTGCATAAAGTTTCTCATTCCTTAAGAGTTCTAAAATCTTCCTAAGGTGCTCTTCATGTTCCTTCTTCTTTCGTGAATAAATCAAGATGTCATCTATGAACACTATCACAAACTTATCAAGGTAAGGCTTACACACTCGATTCATTAAATCCATAAAGACTGCAGGGGCGTTTGTCAATCCAAACGGCATCACGGTGAACTCATAGTGCCCATATCTCGTTCTAAACGCAGTCCTTGGAACATCTTCCTCTCTAACCCTTACCTGGTGGTATCCAGACCTCAAGTCAATCTTTGAGAAGTAACTTGCTCCTTGGAGCTGGTCAAACAAATCATCTATGCGAGGAAGTGGGTATCTATTCTTGATCGTTACCTTGTTAAGTTCACGGTAGTCAATGCACATGCGCAAAGACCCATCCTTTTTCTTTACAAACAAAACGGGGGCTCCCCATGGGGATGAACTAGGCCAGATAAATCCTTTATCCAGAAGGTCTTGCAGTTGACTCTTAAGTTCTTGCATCTCCGATGGTGCAAGGCGATAAGGCGCTTTAGCTATCGGTGTCGTCCCTGGTGTAAGCTCAATTTGGAATTCCACTTGCCTCTTTGGTGGCAGTCCCGGAAGTTCTTCGAGAAACACATCG
>JBCNJP010007051.1:0-15592 GCA_039602395.1 Deinandra increscens subsp. villosa | reverse complement strand
ATGTTGTTTAAAATGATCATGTTTATATTGTTGCATAATGCATCAGTGGATAGTAGATGTTAATGTATACACGTGTTTGTTAGAGTCCCCTTGTTTGTTATGTGGATTATGTCCAGATTTCGTTCTAATTTGCGAATATCCATGGGTTTGACTTTGTCTAGATTTCGTTTGTTCGTAAGGTGGATTATGTCCACTTAATCATCACATTGGAAGACAAGATTGTGTTATGAGTTAATTAGGCAATGTTTTGAAGGTCATACCTAGGTTTAACTCCTAAACATACCTAGGTTTGCAACTGAAATTTGTGTTGAAGTGAGATAGTTTAATGGTGCAACTTGTTAATATGTACATTGGATACATGTATCATGGTAAAACGTTGTTTAAAATGGTCATGTTTATATTGTTGCATGATGCATCAGTGGATAGTATGTGTTAATGTATACACATGTTTGTTGTAATGATATAATGTTGCATATTGCAATGTTATACATTATAAATGCGTTGAACGAATTCATAAGTTTGCATAGGACAAAAATACGGACAACAAATAAATAGGTTTGTATCGTTGCACTACGCAATATCAGGGCAAAACTTTGGATATACATGTGGATTACTTACAGCAGACTAATGCAATGTTTTGAAGGCCATAGGAGGCAAATTTTTGTTGTATTTTGTGAATATTCATGGGTTTTATTTCTAAATGGTTTATATTGTTGCATGATGCATCAGTGGATAGTATACGTTAATGTGGGGTAATGTATACATGTGTTTGTTGTAATGATATAATGTTGCATGTTGCAATAATAAGCAGTTTAATGGTATAAAACATGGTACAACTTGTTAATATGTACACTAGATACACGTATAACAGCAGAAGGTTGTTTAGAATGATCGTGTTTATAATGTTGCATGATGCATTAGTGGATAGTATGTGTTAACGTACATATGTGTTTGGTGTAATGATGTAATGTTTTATCAATTCCAATTTACAGTAACACGAATATTCTGCAATAATGGACGGTGAGCAAGGACAAAAGAAACGGATGAAATTATACGGTAAGAGCATGATTACTATATTTTGCATACACGGCCGTGTTTTAACTATATAATGATTAACAGAAAAGCGAGGAAAACGTTTGTCGAGTGTGTTCGCTACACAGAAGAAACCAGATGATGAGGGGAAAGCACTTAAAAGCCGGAAAAAGATGGTTAAATCTGCGCGCGATATCATGCGCGAAGAACCATCAGTGGGAGGAGATGAATATGCTCTAGATACAAATCAAGAAACAGGTGAACATTGTGAATCAGCTGCTGATATACCGACAAATACGCAGTTAGAATCAGATAGTGGAACGCAAGAAGACACAACTGGTAATACATAATAACAGAAAGTTTAATAATGCATCATGCAACAGTATGTTAACAAATTTCTAAATTGAACAATGCAGCGTTCGAGTTTAAACAGAGACATCCACCAGTTGAAAGTGAGAAAGAAAATGATGAAGATGGTGAAAGTGATAGAGAGAGCGAAGAAGATAGTGAAAATGAAGAAGATGGTGAAAGTGATAAAGAGATCAAAGAAGATAGTGAAAATGAAGAAGAAGGTGAAGATACAAAAGATGGAACCGATGGGGAAGATGAAGACGTCGATGAAGACGAAAACAAATCCGAATCAGAGGAAGAGGGTAAAGATGAAGAAGCTGAGGACGAAGAAGAAAGTGTTGGTGAAAGTGACAAATCTGACAACGAAGAAGAAGACGAGGACGAAGAATCTGATATTATGATGAGCCGCAGAGGTAGATTATATTAAGTTTAATTACAATGACAAGTGTTAACATTTATTAATTGTGTATGCTCGTGTTACATATGCAGCGAAAAAATCAAACAGCAATGATATTGGGCCGTCCACAAGGACAAGATCGAAGGTAAACAAAGACGAGAAAGCTTATGGGTTGGTGGACGAGAGCGACGGAAGCGATGAGTATGTCCCGGAAAGTGTATCAGATGATGAAGGTATTTAGCACTTATTAATGCAATATTCAATATTAGTACGTTATGTTACAAAGTAGTGATATGATCCGTTATAGATTACGCAATTTTAAAATGATGCATTATGCAACGATATCGAAACGAATGATTGTTATTGTCTGGTTTGATTATATGGTCATGTATGCATCAGGCAACAGTTTTAAAAACCCCATTGTGTTGATTAACAGGTACAACACAAAGAAAATCAAAGAAACCAAATAGGAACCGGGTTATTACAAGGAATGTGAAGCCGAAGAGAGCAGGTAATGCAGCATTCAATAGTAGTATGTCATGTTATGTAGTATTAAGAAGATTCATTAGTCAATATTAACATGTTGCATCATGCAACATTAACATGTTGCATCATGCAATATTAGCATGTTGCATCATGCAACATTGTTGAACACTTATGCATTATGTAACAATTAACAAAAAAGAAAACGTTGTGTTATTTAATAGGTACAAAGCCAGGTTCATCGAAGAAAACAGCACATGATGAAGTAAACAAAGCCCCCCCCCCCCCCGAAGACAACATGGTTGTCAATCGACACAAGGATGTCGCCAAAGAAGCTGTATGAAACAATCAACGTCCTAACAAAGTCTCAAAGGGCGGAGGTCAGAAAGTTAAGGCTAGGTCATCTTTTGAAGTTACGAATGGACGAGATACCGAAAAAGTTGGCACACTTTGTCGTTGACAGATTCGACCCGAAGGATATGGTGATTGATTTGGGTGAAACAAAGTTGCACATTAATGCTGATGCGGTCGTGAAGGTTTTAGGGCTGCCAAATAGCGGCGTATTGCTAGAAAGTTCAAAGAAAAAGAGTACGAGTACGTTAGTAGCGGGCTGGAAGGCGCGGTATGGGACCACCTACATTAGTCCGAATCAAGTGTCTAAGATGATAAAAGCCGAGCGCAAACATACACAAAACGAGTATTTCAAGCTCGACTTCATATCTCTGATGGTAGGAACTCTATTCTACGCAATGAGATCAGGAAGCATGATGCTTGATTACATGAAATCCATTGATGATAACACCGACTTAGGAAACATAAATTGGTGTAAATTCATGCTCAGTTCACTGAAGGAATGCAAAAAAGGTTGGAAAAGGGACGGTATGAATTCATGGTTCGTAGGCCCTCTTACATGTCTGGTGGTACGTAATTGATACACAAACATTCAATACATGTCGTTTACATTTAATATATATTGTTTTAATCCTTAAATATAAAAAACGCAGTTGGTATACGTTGACGGAACAACATGCGGCGCGTTCCCACAAGACCGTGTGGTTCCACCAATGACGTTTTGGACGAAAGAGAAGCTAGACGCCAGACAGAGATATGAGTTAGAAAACGGCGGGTTTGGTAAAGGCAAAAAGAGGGATCTGTATGTTGATGAAAAAGGCGACGAGAGTGAAGTTGAAGAGGACCCAACAACTCTAAAGGTATTACAAAAAGGTTGCATTATGCAAGACTGTAAATATACGTACAAATATTGCATAGTTCATCATTTCACGATATATATTATTTCAATTTAAAGATAGAAAAATTCAAAAAGTATAACGTATACAATGTTGCATCATGCAACAATGCATCAGAAAAACAATGATGTAACATGTAACATTATGTTACATGTTTTCAAGCACAATCAAATATTGTTACGTGAACTGTTGCATTATGCAGTATTATATTATGATTTTTTTTTTAGGAATAATCAAGAATAGCATGCGAAATGTTGCATTATGCACTACTACTAAAATATGCTAAAATATTTATATCATGTTTAAACATGTGAAACAGAGTTGTATTGATGAGCTGGAGGACGCGTTCGATCAGATGGAACGCGGAAAGGGAAGAGTAGTGAAGGTGTTGAAAGCAGCAGTGGCGAAGTTTAAGAATGAGAAGAAAGTTGATGATTTTTTACAAAGATACAAGAGTTTCTTCACATGCGTAGATGACATCACCGAAACAATTCGTGAAACAACATTTGTTAACGAACCTGAAGCCGAGCCGCAAAATGTTCACCATTCTCTTGATGAGGTAGTAGCAAACATCGTGAGGACGGTTACAGAAGTCGAAGAACATCCGAAAAGTTCGAAGATGTCCAAGAAGAGAAAGCGTGTAAAAGACCCTTCGATCCCAAGTTTCGAGCTGCTATCATCATCACAGAGCACACCAGAATCAGATGCGGGCGAGAACAAGAAGAAAGAAGTTTTGAAAGCGGTCCAGATGGATGCAAGCAAGAAGGCATCTCCAAGAAAAAATACAAAAAACGTGGAAGCTAAGAAGGTGTTAAAAAAGGGGACCGTTACAAAATTTACAAGGCCAGCAAGCCCCGTGTTTCCAAAGTATGTTAAATTGGCAGAAGAAAATCGAATGAAAAAGCCGTTGGCAGATTATACAAGGAAGGAAGTTGACATAAACGAGCCGATTGACAACATCGAAAAGACGCTATGGATCTATCTGCGGAAGATGTTTAGGGACAAAAAAGTTGATGATATGAAGAAACCGGCAAAAGTCGTTAAGGGCGTGGGTGTTGTTGAAGCTTCAAAGGATGGAACATCAAAGTCGAATGCATTGGTGGTGAAAGATGACCGCAAATCGGTTGGACCAACAACTTCGTATATGTAAGTATAATAATAAATATAGTTGATTTTATGATTATTGCACTATGCAATATTGTTATAATGTAAAACTAAATAACTAACGCGCAGGCAACCAATTTTCGAAAGCGCACATGGTTTTCGAACACAAGCATTCATGATGACTACCATGCTAACTGGTAGGTGGGTTGTCGACGACGTCATAACCTGCTGGGCGATACTCATGAATCATGAAGAGAGGGTGGTCACGAATAACATGCCAAAACGACTATATCTGCACGCGCGAACAATCGTAAGTGGTTTAATTAACAAGTATTAACCTATTTACTTTATTTGTTGTATTTCAATTTTTGATTGTTTGATTATGATAACAGACAGATGAAATGATTAAGGTTGCGGGTAGTTGTAACGTGGCGGCGCTTTGTGAAAAATTTAAAAAGAACATCAAGTATGTGCTGGAAGATCGCGAGGACCTGATGGATCTGAAATGCTTTGATTTGGTCGTGGTGCCAGTTTTTGAAAACAGGCACTACTACGTGGTCATGTTCGACATGCGGAACCCGAGCGTCGAGGTTGTAGACAACATGGACGAGGAGTTTATATGCCGTGATGTCGGTTGTGCATACATAGATATGGGGACGCCAGCAAAGATTGTAAGTCATTCTCGATAATTTACATAAATTTATTTTTTCTTTAGTAAATCACATAGACATAAACAGTGTTAGTATACAATAACGACACACGATGCACGCGTATCAGAAAATGTTGCATGATGCATTTGTACAATAATAATGCATGATGCAATATTACACAGATTGTTTGTTAATTATCGTACTAATACACGCGTTCAACTATTGTGTAACAGAAATACTTATTGTTCAATTACATTGAAGGGGTGAAACACCCGATTGCAAAGTTTTTACTTCGAACCCATATTTCAAGAAAGAAGGTAGAGTGGTCAACTGTTGATAATGACACAGATTGTGGCGTGTTCGCGATGCGCCACATGGAAATGTATAAGGGACGCTACGAGCCGTTTGAATGCGGGTTCAGCCTTGCAAAAGATGTCCAGGACGCGCAACTAACAAACCTACGGATGAGATATGCGACAAAGATTATGTCGTCGCCCTCAAACGTAATTGCAGCTGACATAATCAAAGTGGCCGGAGATGCAATCGCGAAAATGAGGTTGACGACGGAAGACGGAAAGGAACCGGACGAGGTAGAAGAAGACAACGCGTTGCTATCATATGTTGAAGAGGAATGTGAGGAGGTTGAGAGGAAGCTAAGGGACGTAACAGTGAAAAAGACGAGGAATGTGGACGGAACGGAAGCGAAATCAAAAGGTAAGCGTGTATCTCGGGCGGAATAGAAACGGGTAGGCAGTTTGTTATGTACTTTTTTTTTATTGGAAGTAAACAAAAAATGGTCTTTTATATTAACCGGTTGTAGCAAGTTATGATGAATGATTCAGGATGGAATGTTGGATTATATGTACTTTTTTTTCATGTTTTAACAGATTTATTGCATCATGCAACATTATTGAAAAAACGAACGTGTTGCATTACAAGTCTATTTTACGGTAAATGTTACAGGTTGTAACATGTATATGGTGAATGATACAGGATGTAACGTGTGTTGGATTATATGTATGTTTTACACAAGTTAACAGATTTGTTGCATGGTGCAACATTACGGAAAAAACGAACGTGTTGTATTACATGTCTATTTTACGGTAAATGTTGTAGGTTGTAACATGTTTATGGTGAATGATACAGAATGTAATTTGTGTTGGATTATACGTATGTTTTTACACGAGTTGACAGATTTGTTGCATGGTGCAACATTACGGAAAAAACGAACGTGTTGTATTACGTGTCTACTTCACGGTGAACGGTGCAGGTTGTAACATGTTTATGGTGAATGATACAGGATGTAACGTGTGTTGGATTACCCGTAGTTTAGTGTGTTTTTTTTAACGTGTCAACGGTATCGTTGCATGATGCAACATTTCCAAAAAAAAAACACGCGTGTTGTATTAGGAGAACAGTTGATGGTCAAAGCCGCAGGTTGTAACATGTTTATGGTGAATGATGCGGGATATAACGTTTGTTGGATTATATACATTTTTACGTGTGTTAACGGGATTGTTGCATGATGCAACATTAATGAAAAAAGCGCATGTGTTGTATTATGAGACAAATTTACAGTAAATGTCGCAGGTTGTGTCGTGTTTATGGTGAATGATATATGATGTAATAGTTGTTGGATTATATGAATTTTTTTTTAATGTGTTAACAGGTTTGTTGCACGATGCAACATTACATAAAAAACGCATATGGTGTATTACGATTATAGTTTACGGTGCATAACGAAACGGTTGTTGTATTATTAACAGGTTTGCCAATGTATTTGGTATATGACGCGCGACGTAACAGTTAAATGTTTACGCATATTCTACATGTTTTGTTGGCACATGTTTGTTGAATCGTTAAGATTATATTGCACAATGCAATATTATCCAGTTTGAAAACGATAATGTCAACATAATGAAAACGAACAAACAGAATCCGGACCATAACGTTATACATATCATGATTCAAGTTAACGCCTTTCAACAACACGATGCATACCATAAAGTACATAAAATATGTAAAACGTATACGAAAAAAATGTGTATTCAAAACTATGTATGTTTAAATCCAGCTCGATGACATATCGGTCGTAAAAAGACAAACAAAGTTACGAGTGTGATGACACAAACAAAACAAACAAACCTTATTTAAAAACTAAAAAAAAAGGTAGATATTCTGACGACGGCGTATCAAGTGGACACGTCAAGAGATGTACGAGCATCATCCGTGAGGGATGACAAACCATCAGCAGGAAAAGTTTCAGTGGCGGTCGCATGTGCAGCAGCTGATGACTTCGCAGCTCTCGCCTGCTAACACAAAATAAAACACGTATTGCAGGTTGCAACGTTAACAAATAAATAAAAAAAATGAAAAAAAACGGTAAGTATCGTACCTTTGCGGCCGCAGCCGCCTTTTGTGCGTGAACCTGTAAAATATAATGAAGTCATAAAGGTGTTTATGAATAAAAACAGTGCATTGTGCGATCGTATGAGCTAAAATGGGATACATATTATAAAAAAATCAGTCACGCGACCCCAATAAATAATGGTACCTTATCACACGTTCCCGCGTTGTGGTCAGTCACGTATTTTTTGCATTTGCCACACAATCTTGGCACTTTACCCTTTTTTAGTCTGGTGATAGCCTTCTCGCGTTCTCCAACAAAACGTTTACCGCTGTTGTCATCTGTGTTGTTATCTTTTTCGTTTCCACAACCCTTAGTTCTAATCGATTGAGGCGGGATGAGTGTTGCGGTTCCAGTTTCGGGAACATGAAGAAGGTCACTAATGACAGCAGTCGTACGATGACAGTCCGGATCATATGGTACTTCAGCAAAAATCTTGATTTTTAGAGCTTTAACTTGATCGCAAAGGGCCGAAAGCTCTATAGGGTTTCGCCTTAAACGGTCAGTGCAAAGGCCCACAGTGTCCAAAATCTCGTTTCGCAATCTGGTTTCAACACGGTTGTCAACAGAATATCTGTTTGAGATGTCGTATACCCTCCTCGGTAACGAATCACGACTCCAGCGTTTAGGTACGTACTGATCGGGTATGGCATGTACTTGTTCAAGTCTAAACACAGCAAAGATGTGCCGACACAAATATCCAATGCGTCTAAATAGATTACATGTACACAAGGTTGTTTTGTCCCGTATATCGAAAGTGACCTGTGTACGAAATAAGATAAGCACATAAGTCATAGTGGTCCCTAAGTCATAGTTACATTATATTGCATAACACGTAATAATATTGCATGATGCGTATTTATAATAACAACAGAGAAAATGAAAACTTATAATTATAATAAATATAACCTCAAAATTGCAGACGGGGACGAGCATTTGATTGTACTGGACTACGTTATACAGCTTTACACTTCCGATGACCGTGGGTATAGATGTTGAACAATGTAAAAATCCCCTGTCTATCTCTTTTTGGACTAGTCGAAACAAAGCCGGTGTGTATATTTCTGACGCATGCCGTTCAATACGTAAAGGGGTAACACAGACTGCCGTCGTAGTCATCATTCCAAATTCAAGCTCACGTTGCTTGTGCCGTTGACCGTCTATCGCAGTGTCGAAGCACATGAGGAATTGAAGCAGCGTGTTCGACTTGTTGGTGTTGACCTTGAACATTGCATTTGTACTCTCGCATCTCGACGTTGTTTTCATTAAACAACACATGTCAAGATGTTTAAAGTAGCAAGGTACCCACCTTCTCCTGATAGCGTACATTTGGCCAAGCCATTCATGATCGGTTAAATTGTACTCTTCCATGAGTGCGGTCCATCGTTGCTCAAAGTCATCCGGCTCGATTTGAAGGTCCCATACCAAATTACTGATTCCCTTCTTAAGTTGTTCGTTGTCCACATTGGAGCCCTTCAACTGCAAATGAAATAGATATGAACCGTGAATAAGTTACATGTTGTGATGCATGATGCAATAATACAAAGCACAACCACATATACCTTAACAGGTATTTTCATAACAATATGCCACATGCATAGTCGGTGTGAGGACTTATGAAAAACTTTCAGGACAGCCCGCCTCATCGAAGAGTCCTGGTCAGTCAGCACAAGTCTCGGTTGTTTAGTATGAGCCTTTAAGAAATTTTCGAGCAGCCACAAATACGACTCAATAGTCTCATCACAAATCAAACCAGCACCGAACGTGACGCATTTCGTATGGTGATCGACGCCTGTAAAGGGTACGAATATCATCTTGTATCTGAAAACAAATTATAGTAGATGTTAAATAGGTTTTGTTATAATGCACGATGCAACAGTATTTGAATGGTATCACACTACGTGTATAAAATCGCACAATGCGTTAATACGTCAAACAATATTCATGTAACATATTAATAACAGTTGCATGATGCATCAATACAGGAAAAAAAAACACATATACAACCTATACAACAAAGTAACAAACTAATCAAATCGAAACACATGCATACACGCACATCATATAAAATATCGAATAAGCATATACGAATCATGTTGAAAAATAGAAAAAAAAAGTAAATAACCGTTACTTGTTCGTCTTGTATGTCGCATCGAAGGCAAGAACGTCACCAAACTCATCATAATGGCATCTTGACACGTCATCGGCCCAAAACAGCCCCCTTACCTCATCGTTAACGACTTTGTGGTCGAAGTAAAAGTTGTGGAGGTTTTCCGTACGAGCAACAAGTGTGTCAACTGTTAACTGAGCATCTCTGTCACGGATAAAAAGTCTGATGTCGCGATAGAAGTTCTTGTAGTCTACACCTTTTCCACGAACAAATTGATGACCTCCCTTTAGTGAACAATTGGCCTTGTGAGCTCTGACCGGGCCAATATTGTGCATACTTAACGAGTGAATTAGATGTTGTTCCGTGTATGTGATAGCACGCTGATCACTGGAAAAATCCATAAACTCCTGGCCAATCAAAGGATGGTTAAGCAACTCATGCCACTCGTATAGTATATATTCCGAAGTGCCGGGAAGCACTTTAAGTCGGATACACGCCATACAATTAGTTTTCTTAATACGTGTGGAACGCTTATTCTTACAGTTTGCCATGCTAAAATCACCAAGTTGCGTTTTACCGTAACGCTTACAATGCATGAAACGATAGCTGGTTGTTGTGGGGCGGTACTTGTGAGTGCCATGTTTTGTCATGAATCCGGCTTTTTTCGCATACGCTACATACATTGTAACAACGTCTTCCCATGAGGCATAAGCGGTGCCAACAGGAGGTTCAAACTCGGCTGGAACATCCGGCTTGTAAAACTTATTACCATTGGGAGTAGAGAAAACTCGGTTGTAGGCACCACCTGTTATGGTAAGTTAAAAAAAAACACAACAACGTTAGCGGTTACATATATTTGTAATAAGGTCGGTAAACATACGAAAATGTAAAAATACATCAAAATAGTCAATGCATAATGCAACAGTAACATAAAAATCATTCATTAATACTGCAGGGTCCCCTAATACTGCATATATATATCAAACTTATATATTAACAGGCATCAACCTCATGCTATAGGTAGTACAACAATATAACCGTGTAGATTATACATAAAATTAACAATTAATGTTGGATTATGTATCATTTAACAACAAACGTATAAAACGAACATATACTTAACGATGTAGATAGCTGAAATAACAACAATAAATATTGTTGCATCATGCAACTGTTGTTAAAAGATTATAGAACGATCGTATACACAAGACAATCACATATCATAATCGGTAGAAAACAGATCAAAATAGATGAAAAATTATAATAAGAAAAAAAAACGGATCCATACCGTGTGTTTCGAAGCCAACATACGCTAATGGCGTTGTAGGATTTGGTTTACGAGGTCGTTTGTTAGTGACAACACCTGAAGATCCTGCGCTATGTGATGCAACCTCTAGATTAGAAGGACGGAATGTATTTACATCTGATCGTATAGAATCGGATTCAGTATTGGATGAATTAGAGATTCCTTCAACAACAATCATGTTGTTAGAGTCGATGTATTCGATTCCAGACATCGATTGGGATGTATCCATGGATGGATATGCAGAAATTAGGGTTATATGAAGAAGAAGAAGATGATATGTGAACCCTAGATTAGCGCAGAGGATGAATTCACGTTTTGAACCATAGATTGCGCAGATGGAGAATACGATTTGGGACTGGAATTAGGGCTTACAATGAACCATAGAATCGCAGAAGACGAAATTGGGGAAGATGGATCTTAGGAGTGCGCAGATGTGGAAGACGAATTGGGGGGAGAGGGTTTTTTTTAGGGTTATATATTAGGTGGTGTAATTACAATATTATCCTTAATTTAAATTGGTTTTTTGGTTTTTTAGAAATTGTTTGGTTTTCTATAGATCTTTCCCCGTAACATATATTTGGATTAACAATATAATCTATTTAATTGAAGGCAAAATGTTGTCTTTGTATATATATGAATGAATGTTCATGGATGTTTAAAGCTTGTTGGTATATTTATGCCCATTAAAATGATTATTTTTATATTGCTTCAATATCTCCGAAAAGAAATGGAAAAGAACGGGAAAAAATAGGAAAAAGAAACCGGTAAAGTCGTAACAAGATCTATAACGAAGATATGTCGTCGCTTTAACTGTCAATTAAAAATATTACGTTTTATATGTCATCATTAAAGCTGGACCTATTGCAACGACATCAATCGCTACGACATTTTTCACCTATCACAACTGTTTATCAGCAAAAACATTATTAACCACGGTATATCGTCACATAGGCTATAGCAACAACATTTTTCACGATTAGTGTCAAGTGAGAGTTATCTATGTAACACCAAACATTTAAGATTATTTATCTTACAACTATACAACATATCAACCTACTATTTTTTTTTTTAACGGCAGAAATTTTATAAAAAATGGCTAAGGGAGCCAAAAAAAGCAAACAATTACATCAATAAGAGCGGGTTAGCAAGCCACTCAGTCCACAATAGTCTACACTTCTTATTTCTATTAGAGAACCAGAAATAGGAAAATAAGAGAATGCTATCAAACAAACTGCTATTCCTGATACTTGAAGGGTTAAAGATGGAGTCATTTCTGAACCTCCAAATAACCCACCAAGCCGTAAAACAAACCACCTCAATAAGGGTCTTCTTCTCCTTATTGAGAGTCGAAGCATCCAGAAGAGCAAGCAAATTCATCGGAGCTAGCGGGGCGATACACCCAACCTGTAACCAACGAGCAATCAAGACCCAAATCTTCTCTGCAACACCACATGATGCAAAGGTATGAGTGACTGACTCAACATGCAAGTTGCAAATCGGGTAGAGAATATGGGGAATATCAAACCCTCTTTTCAACTCAAATTTAGCCGAGTAGGCAGTCTATCCAAAAGAATCTTCCAAGCCAATATGTTAACCATTTTCGGGACAAATCTGTTCCATCACGTCGCATGATCAAGCGAAGGTAAAGTGTTTCGATCAATAACTTTTCTCACAGTCTTCACCTTGAACTCAAGTTCCCCATCTAACGACCAATCCCAAGAGTCATCAGTATTCGAAAAAGTAAAATTCTCGATGAGAGTCTTTAAATTACGGAATTGTTCCTCCTCACAACCCCCCTTAATGACGCGACGCCACATCCAACCAACCGAATCAAGACGATCCCTAACAGTACAATTTTTTTCCACTTCCAACCGGAACAGTCTATTAAAGTGAACAGAAAGACGGGTGTCCCCCAACCAGCTATCCTTCCAAAAAAACGTACTTGACCCGTTACCAACTTTTTTCCTGATCGAATGGAGCGGGATGATGTCTTTAACATGCAAATCGAGAACAGACTTACAAATACCATGCCAAATGCCTCCTATACTGTTCGCAGCTCCGAGAACCAAATCTTCACCGTGAATATGTTTAACCACTTTAACCCATATCGCATCTTTATTATTTAAAAACCTCCAACGCCATTTATATAACAAGGCCAGATTCATAGCATGAAGACTTCCAAAACCCAAACCCCCAAAATCTTTATCGGCAAGAGCAAACTTCCAACCAACCCAAGCCATCTTACGCGAGCAATGAATATCTCCCTTTTCATAGCCATATATTGAATAAAAGTAGTACACATGCCGGTCCCAACTATGTATAACCCAATAAAGAAGTAAAAATCATAAAGACAAACGATAACACATCTAAACAAGTAAATATATATATAACTTCATGAAAACGATGTTTGTGGTTCTTACTCAACTTCTGAATTCCAAAACAGGGGCTCTCAATCAAATCAATTAGGGGCCGTTTAGTTGTGGAAAATGTTTTCTAGTTTTCCATTTCTAGTTTTCTAGAAAATGAAATGAGTTTTCCATCCCTAGAAAACACATGAAAATTTTTGAAAACGCGTTCAAATTTAAAAGATGAAATTTTCATTTTCAAAATTAGAAAACTAGAAAACATGTTCAAATCAACTGTTTTCTATTTGTTTTCTATCTCTACATTTCATCAGATTTCTTTACATATGACAAATTAAAGAACAAAATTATTAAAATAAAACACATAAAGTAAAGACAATACATATATAAAATATTTGAAATTATAAGTATTTCTTAACGGAGGAGAAGTCGAGCGGCTGTGCGTATAAACCCTAGAAAACGAACACCCATTTGCTTTTGTATATATTTGGAAAACGAAAATAGAAATAAGAAACAGTAAAAAAGGTGTTTTCCATTTTTAGTTAAAATTTAGAAAACACTATTTTCTGTTTTCCTGGAAAACGTTTTCTAAAAAATACAATTTGAACGCGTTTTCTGTTTTCCTTGTTTTCTTGAAAAACAAAATGTAAAACACCTCATGTTTTCCACAACTAAACACGCCCTTAATATTTCTTATTTTCCACTCCTATGAGACTTTGTAATTTATGGTTTCATAATTGGTAAGCCTGAATCATGTCAGTTTTGAAATTGAAGTATTGTGTTTGAATAATCTCTTAATCGTTTGACTCACTATCAGATTTGAATATTTTAATGGTAATTTCTAAAGTTCAATTGGATATAACAAAGAATGTTCAATGTACAAGAAATCGTCCAAAGTGTTCTCATATATATATAGGAGATGAAGAATTGCAAAGGTTCATTTGGCAGTTAAAAGAGTTGATGGTTACAAAACTTACGTTTACAATTACAGATTGACGATTAAAAGTGACAAACTCATTTCAAGAACAAGTATAAACTCATTTCAAAGACAAATATAAACTCATTTTAAAGAACAAATAGCTTCCGAAGGAAAATTGCTTTTGATTTGCATGACAATAGTCAACAAGAATATAGACTACCTAACAAAGTTTTAATATTATAAAATAATAAATACATCAACTAACTACACATACATATAGGTAAGTGAATAAGCCTGTAAACGAACCGAACGTTCATCGAACCGTTCGGCGGGAAGTTCGTTTATGTTCGTTTATTTAATAAATGAACGAACACGAACATAATTTTTCGTTCGTTTAATTAAATGAATGAACATGAACAAATGCCACGTTCGTTCATTTTCGTTCATTTATGTTCGTGAACGTTCGTTTATTTATGTTCGTTTATATGTGTATGTTTATGTTCGTTTATATGTGTATGTTTATGTTCGTTTATTTGTGTTCGTTTATGTTCGTTTATGTTCGTTTATGTTTGATTATTTTCATTTATATAATACTATATAATATTTTTCAATTAATAAACTAGTAAATAATTTTTTGGATGAATTTTATGAATTATGGAAACTATGAACCTCTTAACTTTACATTTAGATGTGTTTGTTTAAATATAAACTTGTTGATGTTCGTTTAACACACAATATGGTTTTGTTTGTTATGGTTTTGTTTGTTTATGAATCTGTTCGTTTATGCTCATGTTCGTTTATGTTCGTTAATGTTCATGAACCATTCATTTAGTGTTAAACGAACGAACACAAACGAACACGAACATTTCCATTTGCTTAACGAACGAACACGAACAAAAAATTGTGTTCGACTAATGTTCGTGTCCGTGTTCGTGTTCGCTTAAAATTAAATGAACGAACACGAACATACCTATGTTCGTGTTCGTTCGGTTCGTTTACATGCCTATAAGTAAACCTATTATACACGCATAATAGTAATGGTAAGAACCAAATATCAATCAATCGGAACAGGTAAGGTAAGGAGTACCAATACCAAGCATTATCAAGATATACAAAGATCAACATTAAATGATATAAAATGAGTAAAATACTAATGTGAGAATATAATATTTATAAGGTAGGTGAAAATAATTCAAAATGAATAAAATGTCTAGGAAATCTAA
>JBCNJP010007043.1:0-10042 GCA_039602395.1 Deinandra increscens subsp. villosa | reverse complement strand
TTGTTAATTTTATTATTTTTAGTCTTGAACATCTATTTACTTATGTTTATTATGTATTAGACTAATTGGGTCAAGTGGGTCAAGAATAAGTTGCTTTAGTTTAGAGGGTATTTGGGCCTTAGTGAACTAGCCCACCCTAAGCAACAATGTGCAGTCTTTGTGTCGAGATTAAGCCCAACCCGAGTTCCTTGATTAACTTACGGAGTTAGGCAGTTTTATGATAACTGCAAACGTCGTGAAAGGCTCCTAGAAACAAGGAGGGTTACGGTTCCAATCTCCTGATATATAGATGGTCGTACGAGAGTCAGAAACAATGTGTATATCGATTCTGTATTCACTCTTGATTGCTTAATCGATTTTCTTGTTCTATAACAATTGTGTTCTTGCTTTAATATCATCGATTCATATTTCTGCAATGGATGGACCACAACACACTTGCTACTATCATGATAATGATTTGCCAATCGAAAACCATGTGGGTGGGATCAATCCGATTTACACTCATGCATGTTGCGAGAGACGGGCCAATAGTGGTATCAGAGCCAAAGTTTCCATTCGAGATTCACGATTCAGGAGGGAGGGAGACGCCCAAAACTTCGCCATGGATACTCAAGGTTCAAGTCAGATTGGAAGGAACCGCTTAGGAAAGACCGTTTCCAGGAGGGAAGACGGTGGAATTACGAAAGGGTTTGCGAAGATGGACTTGGAACAAAGGAGGGATCGCAAGGGGAAGAAACCTCAGATCGTTGCATCTCGAAAAGGAAGAAAGATCAAACTCGCAAAGAAGATTGTGCAAAAGGCAAAAGTGAAGAAGTACTACGGGACGCCGGGTGCAAGTTCAAGCAAGAATCCGATTGAAAAGGTAAATTTTAAGTGTTTTTATTGCCACATGATTGGGCACATAGCATCGATGTGTCCAACAAAATTTCTGAATAAAAAGATTGAAAATAGTTTGGACTCATACATAGTTAAGGGGACCGACACGGGAAAATGGTCGGACATTTGTGAAGTGGATCCAAACTTTAAAAATCATGTAAGTGGCAATAGGGACAAGTTTGTTAATTTCAAACGAACGTTTGAGGTTAACATTCATGAGGGTGAAAATGATTTTGTTTTCATTCATGGTATTTGGGAAATTGATATTGAAGTCGAAGGGAAAAAGAAACGAATTTCATGTGTGAGTTATTTGCCAAATCTAGAATTTTTTTTTTAAGTATGGAACAACTCCTTCATCAAGGAATTGAGGCCATATGCGATGGAAGCAAATGCACTTTGAAAAGGATGTTTGGGAAAAATAACAAGATTGAAAGTGTAGTCGAAAAAAGGGATGGTAAGATGTTGGAAGAAAACTACTTGAATGACTATTTCGAGAAACTTAGCGAAGAATGCGATTACAATCGTGAAAGGGAGAAACTTGAAGCATACTTGCATGGTTATTATGATCGTGAAGAATGCGTGGAAGATTTTTGTGGTATGGCTATTGAAGAACCTTTGTTCAACAAAGACAAAAAACCAATCGAGGTATGTGACATGCAAACACTTGTTGCATTTCTTGATATGATTACAATTAACATGTTTCGTGACAAGCACAAAGAAAGTATTAGAAAGGATTTTGAAGATATGGTGCGTTGGTACTTTGAAGAATGTTTGGATATTCGTGGAAAGGATTTTCCACCGGTCACGGGAAATGGTGTGGAAGTCGATTTACTCGATCTCTACATGGCGGTCAAAATATCGGGTGGATACAAGGAAGTGATCCAACAAAACAAGTGGACCAAGGTTTGCGAAATTATGGAATTACCATGGGAGGAAGGACCAAATCTACTTGGCATTTACGTGTCATATCTTGACATGATGGAGATGAATTACCTAGTCCTTAAAGAAAATGACAAAGAAAGCAATATTGAAAAGGTGAAAGAAGAGGAGGTTGACAAGCCAAAATGGAAGAAACGCAAGGTTAGTGCTACTCGAGATTTTCCACGGGGTTGCGGACCTATTGGTGACATGCAAGTTGGCAACATGAAGATGTTCAATGATGAAGATGATGAAGATGAACCGGTCGAGGGGCATGACGAAAATGAAGTGGAGATAATCAAAGAGGTTCAAGACAAGGATGATCAAGTCATAGAAATCGAAGGTTATGTGCATGTGGACGGTGACAAGGTCACCATCTTTGAAGCATGAAGATCAAGATGAAGCGGTAAAGATGTCAAGACTAAGGGGGAGATTGTTAGTTTTGTTATTTTTAGTCTTGAACATCTATTTACTTATGTTTATTATGTATTAGACTAATTGGGTCAAGTGGGTCAAGAATAAGTTGCTTTAGTTTAGAGGGTATTTGGGCCTTAGTGAACTAGCCCACCCTAAGCAACAATGTGCAGTCTTTGTGTCGAGATTAAGCCCAACCCGAGTTCCTTGATTAACTTACGGAGTTAGGCAGTTTTATGATAACTGCAAACGTCGTGAAAGGCTCCTAGAAACAAGGAGGGTTACGGTTCCAATCTCCTGATATATAGATGGTCGTACGAGAGTCAGAAACAATGTGTATATCAATTCTGTATTCACTCTTGATTGCTTAATCGATTTTCTTGTTCTATAACAACTGTGTTCTTGCTTTAATATCATCGATTCATATTTCTGCAATGGATGGACCACAACACACTTGCTACTATCATGATAATGATTTGCCAATCGAAAACCATGTGGGTGGGATCAATCCGATTTACACTCATGCATGTTGCGAGAGACGGGCCAATAGTGGTATCAGAGCCAAAGTTTCCGTTCGAGATTCACGATTCAGGAGGGAGGGAGACGCCCAAAACTTCGCCATGGATACTCAAGGTTCAAGTCAGATTGGAAGGAACCGCTTAGGAAAGACCGTTTCCAGGAGGGAAGACGGTGGAATTACGAAAGGGTTTGCGAAGATGGACTTGGAACAAAGGAGGGATCGCAAGGGGAAGAAACCTCAGATCGTTGCATCTCGAAAAGGAAGAAAGATCAAACTCGCAAAGAAGATTGTGCAAAAGGCAAAAGTGAAGAAGTACTACGGGACGCCGGGTGCAAGTTCAAGCAAGAATCCGATTGAAAAGGTAAATTTTAAGTGTTTTTATTGCCACATGATTGGGCACATAGCATCGATGTGTCCAACAAAATTTCTGAATAAAAAGATTGAAAATAGTTTGGACTCATACATAGTTAAGGGGACCGACACGGGAAAATGGTCGGACATTTGTGAAGTGGATCCAAACTTTAAAAATCATGTAAGTGGCAATAGGGACAAGTTTGTTAATTTCAAACGAACGTTTGAGGTTAACATTCATGAGGGTGAAAATGATTTTGTTTTCATTCATGGTATTTGGGAAATTGATATTGAAGTCGAAGGGAAAAAGAAACGAATTTCATGTGTGAGTTATTTGCCAAATCTAGAAATTTTTTTTTTAAGTATGGAACAACTCCTTCATCAAGGAATTGAGGCCATATGCGATGGAAGCAAATGCACTTTGAAAAGGATGTTTGGGAAAAATAACAAGATTGAAAGTGTAGTCGAAAAAAGGGATGGTAAGATGTTGGAAGAAAACTACTTGAATGACTATTTCGAGAAACTTAGCGAAGAATGCGATTACAATCGTGAAAGGGAGAAACTTGAAGCATACTTGCATGGGTATTATGATCGTGAAGAATGCGTGGAAGATTTTTGTGGTATGGCTATTGAAGAACCTTTGTTCAACAAAGACAAAAAACCAATCGAGGTATGTGACATGCAAACACTTGTTGCATTTCTTGATATGATTACAATTAACATGTTTCGTGACAAGCACAAAGAAAGTATTAGAAAGGATTTTGAAGATATGGTGCGTTGGTACTTTGAAGAATGTTTGGATATTCGTGGAAAGGATTTTCCACCGGTCACGGGAAATGGTGTGGAAGTCGATTTACTCGATCTCTACATGGCGGTCAAAATATCGGGTGGATACAAGGAAGTGATCCAACAAAACAAGTGGACCAAGGTTTGCGAAATTATGGAATTACCATGGGAGGAAGGACCAAATCTACTTGGCATTTACGTGTCATATCTTGACATGATGGAGATGAATTACCTAGTCCTTAAAGAAAATGACAAAGAAAGCAATATTGAAAAGGTGAAAGAAGAGGAGGTTGACAAGCCAAAATGGAAGAAACGCAAGGTTAGTGCTACTCGAGATTTTCCACGGGGTTGCGGACCTATTGGTGACATGCAAGTTGGCAACATGAAGATGTTCAATGATGAAGATGATGAAGATGAAACGGCCGAGGGGCATGACGAAAATGAAGTGGAGATAATCAAAGAGGTTCAAGACAAGGATGATCAAGTCATAGAAATCGAAGGTTATGTGCATGTGGACGGTGACAAGGTCACCATCTTTGAAGCATGAAGATCAAGATGACGCGGTAAAGATGTCAAGACTAAGGGGGAGATTGTTAGTTTTGTTATTTTTAGTCTTGAACATCTATTTACTTATGTTTATTATGTATTAGACTAATTGGGTCAAGTGGGTCAAGAATAAGTTGCTTTAGTTTAGAGGGTATTTGGGCCTTAGTGAACTAGCCCACCCTAAGCAACAATGTGCAGTCTTTGTGTCGAGATTAAGCCCAACCCGAGTTCCTTGATTAACTTACGGAGTTAGGCAGTTTTTTGATAACTGCAAACGTCGTGAAAGGCTCCTAGAAACAAGGAGGGTTACAGTTCCAATCTCCTGATATATAGATGGTCGTACGAGAGTCAGAAACAATGTGTATATCGATTCTGTATTCACTCTTGATTGCTTAATCGATTTTCTTGTTCTATAACAATTGTGTTCTTGCTTTTATATCATCGATTCATATTTCTGCAATGGATCGACCACATCACACTTGCTACTATCATGATAATGATTTGCCAATCGAAAACCATGTGGGTGGGATCAATCCGATTTGCACTCATGCATGTTGCGAGAGACGGGCCAATAGTATTAGAACAAGGCGTCCGCGGTTGATCCATACAGCTTCCACGGTCGATCATTCGTCCGCCGGGCCCCTGGACAACTTTTTGTAACTTATCTCGTTTTTTTTTTATAAATTAATTAAATTACATTCACAAACATACCTTTGAGATACTAATTCTTCCAAACACATTTCAGTTGATCTCTCTTATCACACATATATTCAAATATTGAAGAAGATCAAAAGCAAAAGAAACAAAGAGAAGAGCTT
Organism: Deinandra increscens subsp. villosa; assembly: GCA_039602395.1. NCBI lineage: Eukaryota > Viridiplantae > Streptophyta > Magnoliopsida > Asterales > Asteraceae > Deinandra > Deinandra increscens. The sequence continues at coordinate 4,813 of JBCNJP010007043.1, read as the reverse complement.
TCTGATGGGTTTCAGGCACTACAAGCATACTTAAACTCTTAAGGGTGCATGCAACCTAAAACCAGGATCTATGTTTTCTCTATTGGACCTACAACTAAGAACAAATAACGAACCCTAGTCTATTTCTGAAAAATAAACAAACATGTAAACAAAACAGACAGAGTTACATACCTCTTAGTTGTTATAGTAAACAACTAACACAATCCCCTTCAACGTTGGAAAGCTAGCACCACAAACGTCGTGCCTCTAATGGGATCACACCCAAGTACTCCAAAGGGAGAAAATTAAACTAGAAGTGGTTAGTCCAAAATCGAATTTTGGTTAAACCACAAAGGAGGGAGAAAGAGAGAGGCGAATACTCAAGCCTGATGAGCAAGTTGGAATGAATCCCTAAGGCCCCTATTTATAGCCTTGGAGATCCTCCTCACTTTATAATTCCACCAATGTGGGATTATTAGAATTTTCGAAATTCTCCTAACCCTAGGAGGATTTTCGAAAATCTCAATGTGGGATAAAACAATTCCTAATATAAATCAACTATTGATTTGATATTTATCTCCTTTAATTAACAAACTTTTAATTATCCTCCCAAATAGTTTTGTCTAGTTAATTATTAAACTATAATAATTAACAACACTATTACTTTTTTCCCTTTTAATTAATTCTCCATTTGCTGAGTCTCGAGGGCAACCCAAAAGAACTGTGCTGCTATCAATTATAGTTATAGGCTTAGACACCTAATCCAACAGTCTCCCACTTGGATAAGTCTAATAACTATTATTGCCTTTGTAACTTCCTAATTGATCAGCAAATTATAGTTTCCAACGAACGCTGTCGAACTCTGACCTAGTCAGTTCGTGTCCTAAGATAAGAGATCATATAATCCTTCGTTCTACAAGATATCATTCGAACATGAGACATGGAATATAATCAATCTTATTGTTCAGTACTTCGTTTCCCAATTTCCGATTTGTAATGACTTTAGAACTTCCAATTGAACACATCAATTTAGTCCTGACCGCGCCCGGCACTATAAGTCAACATCAAATCACCGAGGGGCCTAAAGATATCGCTTTTCCCGTTAAGGCAAAAGGAACGAATAAACTTTGACTTATATGCTTGCACCATCTACTCATCAAATCATGCACAACAATACGTTTTATAACATCGAGTTACCAATGCGATTACGTACCATCAATGCATAATTGACTTGTAAACCACAACTCATATATCTCAGCTTTAAGATTATAAGATATTATCGTCTCAGAATTACTCGTGATAAATTCCATGAAGTAATTCTCTGAGCGTGGGTTTATCCAATACTTAAATTCTCCATTTTCAAAGTACTCATGAATATTGCAGCAATTCTATTGCCATGTCCAACATTCCTTAGACAATCTACAATCCATTCATGACAGTCTTAATTCATTACTTACTTCCAAAAGTATGACTAACTGTGGAGTTTTGAATAATCTAATTATTCAGGAAGTAAAACATGCAAAAATGAAACACAATAATAAATAATTGACAAAAGGTAGTCAAACTCATAAATAAATCTCCATTATTCAATCACCAAAAGTCAATTACATTTACTTTGTTACAAGTTTCAATCTAACTACCAAAAACTACATCATCCTTCAGACCAATGCCCCTAGCATGCTGATGGTGTCGAATCCTACTCAGACCCTTCGTAAGCGGATTTGCAGGATTCTCCTCTGATGATATCCTCTTCACAACGAGTTACCCTTCTTCTACTTTATGTCTGATGAAATGATACTTTCTGTCGATATGCCTTGAATTGCGATCATTTCTTGCATCCTTTGCCAAAGCAACTGCACCTTCATTATCACAGAAAAGTTCAATTGGCTCCTTAATGGTTGGCACAACTCCAAGATCTCCGATGAAGATCTTCAACCAGATAGCCTCCTTTGACGCTTCGCTCGCTGCTATGTACTCTGATTCACAAGTAGAATCAGCCACCGTTTCTTGCTTGGAACTCTTCCAAGTCACTGCTCCTCCATTCAAGGTAAAGACCCAGCCAGATTGAGATCGAAAGTTGTCTCTGTCTGTTTGAAATCTGGCGTCACTATACCCAGTCACTTTCAATGTATCACTGCCACCAAGTACTAGGACCCAGTCCTTAGTCCTTCGCAGATACTTGAGAATATTCTTTACCGCAACCCAATGAGCCTTACCTGGATTTCCCTGATAACGACTAACCATGCTCAAGGCAAAAGACACATCAGGACGAGTACACGTCATAGCATACATAATAGATCCAACGGCGGAAGCATATGGAACTCTACTCATTTCTGCTAACTCTTCATCTGTACTCGGGCTCTGAGTCTTACTCAGTTTGGTATTGCTCTGGACTTAACCTCCTGCAAGGTTGGAATGTCATTTCCTATAAGGAGTATGTCATCAACATACAACACTAGGAAGGTTACTATACTCCCACTAGCTTTGACATATACACAGGACTCATCCTCACTTCTAGAGAATCCAAACTCTTTGATTTTCTCATCGAAGCAAAGATTCCAACTGCGAGATGCTTGTTTTAATCCATAGATGGACTTCTCAAGCTTGCACACTCTATTAGGAAACTTTGCATCTACAAAACCTTCTGGCTGACTCATGTAAACATCCTCAACCAGCTTCCCATTTAGGAAGGCAGTTTTGACATCCATCTGCCAGATTTCATAGTCATGAAACGCAGCTATGGCCATCATTATCCTAATAGACTTTATCTTAGCTACTGGTGAGAAGGTCTCATCATAGTCAACCCCTGGGGTTTGAGTAAATCCCTTCGCCACCAGTCGTGCTTTGAATGTGCTTACATTACCATGCATATCGGTCTTCTTTTTGAAGATCCATTTACAACCAACTGTCTTTCGACCAGGCTGTTCATCAATCAAGTTCCAAACTTGATTGTCATACATGGACTGCATCTCGCTATCCATTGCCTCTTTCCATTTTACAGCCTCAGGGCCCGCCACGGCTTCCTTTTAGTTAGCTGGCTCATCCAAATTTACCAGTGTGTTATCACTGATAAACGTGTCACTATCTGCAGTTATATGGAAACCATAGAACTCAGGTCGGACGCTAACTCTTTCAGAACGCCTAAGAGGTAATGAATTGTCAACTGGTTCAACTGGAATCTCTTCCTCTGGTTGAACCTTAGCGGTCTCAGAAGTTCCTTCATCGGTTGACTCTTGAATCTCTTCAAGATCAACATGGCTCCCACTGTCTTCTTTGCATATGAACTCTTTCTCGCGAAAGACTCCTCTTCGTGCTACAAAAACCACGTTCTCACTTGGTCTGTAGAACAAATATCCAAAAGACTTCTGTGGATAACCGATGAAAACACACCTCTCACTTCGAGGTTCAAGCTTGTCGTGAGTCTCTCGTCTAACGAAAACCTCACAACCCAAACCTTGATATGTGCTAGTGAGGGAACTTTTCCCGTCCACATTTCGTGAGGTGTTTTGGCAACTTTCTTTGTTGGGACAAGATTAAGGATATGGGCGGCAGTCTCTAAGGCATACCCCCAGAATGTGATTGGAAGTGAAGCTCGACCCATCATGGAACGAACCATATCTAACAAGGTTCGATTGCGTCTCTCAGCTACACCATTAAGTTGTGGTGTCCTAGGAGGTGTCAATTGTGAAACTATTCCACATTCCTTAAGATAGTCGAGGACCTCGATACTAAGATACTCTCCGCCTCTGTCCAACCTGAGCATCTTTATCTTCCTGCCTAGTTGATTCTCGACTTCTTGCTTGAACTCTTTGAACCTTTCAAAAGTTTCTGACTTATGCTTGATTAGGTAGACATATCCATATCTACTATAATCATCGGTGAAAGTCACATAGAATCGATTAGCATCTCTTGTGGCTGATCTGAAGGGCCCACACACATCCGTGTGTATGAGATCCGACAAACCTTCACCTCTTTCACAAGATCCAGTGAAAGGTGATTTTGTCATCTTACCCAGAAGACAAGACTCGCATGTATCTTCTGACCTCAAGTCAAAAGACTCTAACACCCCATACTTTTGGAGCTGTTCCATGCGTTTCTTGCTAATGTGTCTAAGACGACAATGCCACAAACATGCTTTGTCTATACCATTAGACGAATCAATTTGAAATACACTATTGCCTAAGTTGTCTACACATGTCACAGTTTCATACACACCATTACAAGGTAAAGCTTCAAAATAGAAAACACCATTCTTATAAGCAGAAATGGAACCATTCTCATCATTAAAAGAAAAACTAAAACCTTGTTTAAACAATGCATGAAAAGAAATAATGTTTCGTGTCATTTCTGACGAGTAGCAACAATTCAATAACTCTAAAGTAACACCATTACTAAGCACAAGACTATAAACTCCAATCTTGGTAACAGGTGAAGATCGCCTATTCCCCATGATCAGGTTCATCCTTCCACGCTCCATATCTTTACTTTTTCTTAGTCCCTGCACAACAGAGCAAATGTGAAAACCACATCCTGTATCAAGAACCCAAGAAACAGAAGATAATGAGTTATCAGAACAAATAGTGTACGTACCTGCAGACGATGGCTTCACTTTTCCATCCTTAATGTCCTGCAGATACTTTGGGCAGCTTCTTTTCCAATGACCCTTCTCATTGCAATAAAAACAAGTAGCCTCTTTGGGATCAGAGACAGGGGCAACATCAGAACTTTGCTTTGGCTGAGACTTTCCCTTCCAGTTCTGTTTAGGAGGACCTTTCCTCTTCTTCCCCTTTCTCTGACCAATGGCTAGAACAGGAGTATTAGCAGGAGCGGGAAC
>JBCNJP010007041.1:0-23650 GCA_039602395.1 Deinandra increscens subsp. villosa | reverse complement strand
ACCAACCTCAAATGAAACCCATTATACCCATTGTAGTTTTCTTTTCTTCATCCTCCTTGATAGCCAAAAATAAGATCTCGTTTTTTACTTCCTCCAATATACCATCAAAACATACCTCCATACCGTTAAAAGTTAGCTTGTTCCTTCCTTTATATAAGGATTTATTTTAGTTTTTCACATAATTTAAGGCGTGGAAATGAAGACAGACACTCCAATGTATAACTGAAAATAAATAAAATGTCCCATTTTTCCTATAATCTTGATTTTTATTACCATAACATTTAGAACTTACAAAGAGCTAGAAGAGAAACAGACAACAAGATATGCCGCTAACTACGATATAATTTAAATACGATGAAGGGGATCGATATAGACATTTTAAATGCTCTTTGGTCTTGATCATGCCTGTGTATTTATTTATGGATAAAGTCTGTTAGAAAAAAAGAAGAATATATTATTATTATAAACATATCACAAGTTAATTTAATCCATTTTAATATAATAACATCTTAACCAAGGGATCTTACAACGTTGCTTAAAAGTAAAACCCAACCCAACCCGACCCGACCCACCCCACTCACTCCCCCAGCAGTACCATTAATAAGCCTCCATAACCTCTGCATTTGCATATTAACACTCCATTGATGCTCCCCAGATCAATCAATTTGCAGGTTATGAACGAGAAGAACACAGAGTCGTACTACTACTACTACTACTGTTTCTAGTCAATCTCCTTCCCATAGCCATAGCTATAGGCTATAGCCATAGCAGCTACGTGTTTCTCTTTCTTCGTCAATCAAATCAAATCACAAATGGAATCTTCACACTCCTATCTTACTCATCGATCAATGTGAAGTTTCGGTTTCATCGCTCTCTCTACGTTTCCTCCACTGACGGCGTGAATTAATTGGCTCTCTACGTACCTAGGTACGTATTCTCAGCATTTTCACAGGTACGTATGCCATTCGTCATTTCCGTACCTTCAAATCCGCTAGTTTATATTCCATTAATTAAAAACTCACAGTTACTGGATTTCTGATCGAAACGTTTTCGGATTAGCCGTTGGGTGATCAGATCTATCTGTGTTTTTGCAGCTAAGCGATGGGGAATTGTCAAGCGGCAGAGGCCGCGACGGTGGTGATTGTGCATCCAGGGTGTAAAATCGAGAGGATCTACTGGTCGGTTAGTGTTCGTGACGTCATGAATTCGAATCCCGGCCACTACGTCGCTCAAGTCCTTAAGTCGCCGGTGGTGAGAACCGATAACGGATTGCCGGTGAAGCAACTCAAGCTTCTCCGGCCAGACAACACTTTGCTTGCTGGCCAAGTTTACCGGCTCGTCCGTTACGAAGGTAACCGTTCAACTACTTCATGATGATCTCACCATAATAAATCGTTTGATTATTAATATTTTAATTCACAAACAAGCCCTCTCCTCCAATTCTCAGATGTAATGAAAGAATATGCGGCGAAGAAGAGCGTGAAACTCGGGAAGTTATTGATGGAAATAGGAGTGGTTGAGCCGGTGAAGAAGAAGCCGACGGCTGTTGCTCCGGCGCCGGCGCCAAATATCAGTTCCGTCAAGGTAACAAACAATTAATACCTCACATCATTTACTAGTTCAAACTGCTAATTATGATGCTAAAAGTTTGTTGGAACGGTTACGACATTCATATCCTTTGTGGTCCACGTCCTTTTGATTTTACAAAAGGTAAATAAACCTTATTATGCTCCCAAAAGATCACCACTACATTGAAATCACATGAATTCATAGGTGTTAGAAAATTAGAAAGTGATTACATTCTTTGAAAATTTATCATTACAGCATATATGGCATTATAATTTATAAAGATAGGTTTAAATATTAGATAAACTGGACGGACTAACGGTTTCAAGAAGAGACTAAACTTGCAAATGAGTCTCATTGCTTGGACTGATGACATCACAATTCCCAAGTTAATTAGCATTCGTTTTTCAGATCTTTAAAAGGTTCTTTCATGAATAAAATAATGAAAATAAGCTGTTATCTTGTCATCCTCATATGTGCAATCTTGATATATGTGGGATATTAATAAATATTAAGTAGTGTGATTAGCTCAAACACGGGCACTTATAAACATGGCTTTCTATATTAATAAGTGGGACTATCTCATTTGATGACTTTCGTTTCTTATTTGGAGGCTTTGGGTAAAAATTTAGGCACGGAATAATTTTGGAGTAAGAGTACTTTACAAAAAATATTAACATTACTTACAACTCCCTCTCTTCTAATTATATATATCTGTTTAACATGTGATAAAATTAAGTGAATAATCACAACAATTATCCCAATCGGGCCCCTTCCACTTGGATTGGATTGATGCTTGATCCAAAGAACTTTTTTATACATTTTTTTTTTACTTTTTTGTTTTGGGATAATGGGGTGTGTAATGGGTGGTTTTGACATATTGCAGAATGGCAATGGTAGTAGCAGAAGAAGAAATGGTGGAGGACAATGGAAACCAGCCTTGAAGAGTATTTCAGAGCTTGATAATTAATTGACTAAGTCTTTTGGTTTCATGTTTCTTTCTGCTCTTGCTGTCAATAAAAACTTAACTACATTTAGGCTATTGTTGAGGTTGTTTTTATATATATAAAAGTTTTATTAGAAAAAACTACATTTAAATATATTAAAAACCATAATCCCTAAACAAAGTATTATTCTGTTATTTCTTATTTAGTTTATTAAATTAAAATTCAAGAACTGTTATAATAAGGGTCCTGCTATTCGCACCGGGTCATTTATTGATCTGCACCGGCTCTATGCGGGGCATTGAGGCCTCCACGCCCCATTTAAGTCTTAAAATAAAATTCATGTTAAATTAACTAGTTTTATTATTTAAAAATAGACAAACGAGCAAAGAGTACGACTAACGAGTAACATATCGTTATATGTTACTCGTTAGTCGTACTCTTTACTCGTTTGCATTTTTTTAAATAATAATACTAGTTATTTGTTACTCGTTACTCGTTTGACTTTTTTAAATAATATTCGTTACTCGTTACTCGTTGCTCGTTTGACATCTCATTAGTAACGAGTAACATATAACGAGTATTATTTTTTTTAAATGTCAAACGACCAACGAGCAAAGAGTAACGAGTAACGAGTATTATTTAAAAAAGTCAAACGAGTAACGAATAACAAATAACTAGTTTTATTATTTAAAAAAGGCAAACGAGCAAAGAGTACGACTAACGAGTAACGAGTATTATTTAAAAAAGTCAAACGAGTAACGAGTAACAAATAACTAGTTTTATTATTTAAAAAAGGCAAACGAGCAAAGAGTACGACTAACGAGTAACATATAACGAGTATTATTTTTTTAAAAAGGTCAAACGAGCAAAGAGTAACAAGTAACGAGTATTATTTAAAAAAGTCTAACGAGTAACATACTCGTTACTCTTTGCTCGTTGCTCGTTTGACATTTTTAAAAAAATAATACTCGTTATATGTTACTCGTTAGTCGTACTCTTTGCTCGTTTGTCTTTTTTAAATAATAAAACTAGTTATTTGTTACTCGTTACTCGTTTGACTTTTTTAAATAATACTCGTTACTCGTTACTCTTTGCTCGTTGCTCGTTTGACATTTAAAAAAAATAATACTCGTTATATCTTACTCGTTAGTCGTACTCTTTGCTCGTTTGCCTTTTTTAAATAATAAAACTAGTTAATTTAACATGAATTTTATTTAAGACTTAAATGGGGCGTGGAGGCCTCAATGCCCCGTTTAGGACCTAAATGGGACGTGGAGGCCTCAATGCCCCGTTTAGGACCGGTGCAAGGAAAAAAATTTCCGGTGCGAATAGAACAGGGCTATAATAAATCTTCTCTTTGTGTAGTAAATCAAACTATTTCATTAAATAAACTATTTTGATCTACTAAATATAATATTTTTTAAGGCTATGTTTCTCTTTTATATATTTTATCATTTGATAAAAGTATATATAAATATTTTATTTCGTTGGTTTTTTATAGGTGAAAAGTAACATATACAACTCAAGTCAATACGAATGGAAGGCGGGTAACAAGCTGTGCCGTCAACCCTTTTTGAATAGCAAACCCTATACGTATAAAAACAACATATTTCAATCTAGAGCCCACCATATTCTTGTACATGACTTTTTGAATCCGGCTCAACGTTGCCTCTGCCTTCGACTCAAGATGCCCAAAAGTATCAAAAGCGAAGGGAACAAACACATGTTGATTTTAAATGCACGTTTTCTCGTGTTTGTTCATCTTCCCAACAGCCGCTCTGGATGCTGCCTGGCCCGCCGTGAAGGTGTTGGCCCTCAGCCCCATAAGGGAAGAAATCCCCGTTAAATCGACACAGGCGTGCTTCCCATTCTGCCACCAAAAAACAAGTATGTATGCCGGCCTGAGGGTTAAGCACCCATCTAAGGGGTTAGACAGGAAGTTAACAGGAGCTTTCTTCCTGGCCGAGATCCCAGCCCGCCTGAAAATGTTAAACAGGACGTCTTGAACCACATCATGTCAGTATTTAAACCCCGGGAGCTCTTTGCTGTGAACAGTGTGCTTCCCGAACGAATCCATACACGCATTGTTGTAGACGGGGCATTTTTCATCCACGGGAAACAGGGGGACCATGAAACGATAATTGAGAATTGCCCGGTATCCGAAGGGTGACATGTGTTGCCTCAACCCGTCAATAGGGAGAGCATGGAGGAAATCCTGCGCATGTGGTTGTCGGAGGCATTTCCAAACGACTTTTTGCATGACTGTCATCTCATAAGTAACTTCAATCTCGAGCATGTTTTTACCAAAGAGGGCATTCGCCAAAACGTGTTGGCTTTTGGTGGGGCAGTGTCCTTATTAGTGCAACCACTCAGATCAAAGCCCGAAATTATATCATGGAGATCAGCTAAAATATTATCGTAATCGGGGTCCATATCACAAACCCCGGTCTCCTGTAGAATATGATCTTGCAGTTTCCAATTTTAGGCACGTGGGACCACAAAGGCGTAAGACGTCGCCTCGACCGCCGAATAGACCTCAAGACCCCTATGCCGGATCGGCAAAGAAGCAATCCGCCATTGCAAGTCCCTAAAGAAGGGACCCCCACACACGACAATATCCTCAATGGCCGACCACAAATCCTTATCAAAACCAACCGTCGTCGCCATCATATGAGTGGGGGGACATGTTCTTAGGCCAAAGAGAAGCTTGGCGATACCCATGCACGAACGAAGCATAATTAGTTCGCACTACGAGTCATCAAGCGCAGGGGGAGGCGCATCATCAGCAGTAGAAGCCCTCCTAGCAGCCAAACCCTGAATAAATTGGCAATGACGACTAACAGCCCCCCCATGGAGCTTCACCCCTCTCGTGGGTCTGTTAATGTCAGCAGGGAAGAGGCCCGGTCGAACTTTCTCACCATCACATGATGCCCAAAAGAGTTCCGTCTTTTGAATATTAAGAGCTAATCCCAACGGAGGGCCCATCTCGTTAATGATCCCGAGAGCCTTAGCAACCTCCCCAGTATCCCCGATAACCGTAGCATCGTCAAGGTAACGAGAATGGAGCAGCAGATGACATTTGTCACGAATATGATGCACAAGCAGGTGAAGGACGAGGGCAAACAGGAGGGGTCCCAACGGGTCACCCTGTTGAACCCCAGTAGTGGCCCTGATATGATCATCCCCCCCGGTATAAGCGGGCCAGTTGCCCGTATAAGAAATTAACCTAAGTCGAAATGGACGGGCACCTGAGCCTGACCTCACGGAGTAAAGACGAACGATCGACCAAGTTGAACGCATTGGAAAAATCGACCGTGAGCCTGGCGAGGGACCCATCAAGATGTCGTCCCCCCAAAATGCGGTTAATACTATGAAGAATTGCTTCGGCGCGACCCGACACACCAACCCCAAACTGGAAATCACCAAGGTATTTAGTCATTTCTTTACAAACCCCTTGCATCGCAACCTTGGAGACCAGCCGCCTCCAGATGGTGCCAACGGCAATAGGATGAATCTCATTGTCAGGCTTAAGGAGCGGCGTTAGAGGGGCCGAAACGACAAATTCAGCCAAGCCGACCGGGCACCCCCCCCCCCCATCCCAAGATTAACGATCGTGGTAATTGCATCCCTGAGGTCCATGGCAGTAGCAGACCCCTCCCCGCACAAGCTGTCCATGATGTGGTAGGCACGCAGTCCATCCCTCCCACACGACGTCCCTTTGGTAAATGATTTCATACATTCAAGGACCCGTTCGCCACATGTGACAAGCGGAGGCTTGGAGAAGGGAGCGGAGCGCATGGACGGCGACGGAAAGTGCAGGTGCTTAGCTTCTAGGGCGCGCGTGGTTTCATCGTTGTACGACCTTAACAAACTGTTCAAAACCCCCCTCTCGCCCCCAAGCCGCCAAGGATGTCCTGATGGACCGTGTCTGTAGAGCTTTCTGGTTTCCGGTGCGGAAATCATGCCGGTTCTAGGGTTTGAAAACATGCAAAGTGCACCGAGGGAATCATTTTGTAACAATACAACTAGATGCTATGGTTAAAATACTGACTAAAGAGTCGTATTGATATAGTGCAACGTAAAGAAAACACTGTAACTACGTTAACTCAATATTGATCTTAAGACTTAAAAACTATGTTACACAACTATACATATTACACAACTAATTCATCTGTTAAACTCTTTGCGATCTAATAAAAAAAACACATGCCTTTGTATTGGAAAGAAAAAAAGAAAAACCAAATTAATTCATTTATTAAACTCGTTGCGTTCTAATAAAAAAACACATGCCTTTATATAGGAAAGAAAAAGAGAAAAAAACAAATTAAAATGGAATCAACTATTTTACTGTTCTAGAGAAAAGGACAAAAAAAAAATTGAACCGGGAGTTGGGGGTTGTTTTACCTAGTAGTTGTTGGGGGTTTTCCGTTTATAGGTGTTTTCGAGTTTGATTTGAAGCGTTAAATAAATGGATACGATTAATATCCCGTCATATAAAGACTAAAAAACATTAAATAAAAGATAATAATAGTTCGTCGTTTATGGACTCTCTTTGATGCCTTCACAATATCCGAATTCTAGAAATTCTAATTTCAAATTATTATTAATAATCAAGATCATTCATACATGACACACACACACACACACAATATATATATATATATACTAGCATGGTGCCCGCGCGTTGCGGCGGCGACAGTTTATAGAGTGTTATTCATCTTTTGTTTGCGTGTTACTTCGGCGCAACAATTTAAATCGCGGTATTCGTTTCTGTTAGCATGATGTGGTGGTGGCGATAATTAACTAACGCGATACTTGTTTTCTGTTAGTTTATCAATCCTCTCGTGATATATATTATTGTACGACTGTTAGTTTTCTTATTTATAGTATTGGTGCAATCTATGTAAAAACTATTTATAAAAACATGTATCAAAAGGCCTCTGACCTAGTGCTATATTGATATTGGATAAACATTTTCTTTTTGACTTTTAAAGAGTGAGTTTTTGTGATAAGAAAACTATATTAGACCTGATGCTTTGTGTTTTATATACGGTTTATGCTAACTATTTAGTTTACACATTAAACGCAAATGTATTTTGGCGGGGCTGCACCTTCATATGTTTTATTTTCGCTTTTTGTTGCAGGCTAACAAGGATAGCGATGGTTCATGGGTTCAGCTTAGAATCCGGGATTCCTAATTGGTTTCACGGTTTTTGTCGAAGATAAAAATTGTTGGTTTTGTTTTACATCCACCAATCAGTACCATGTAACAGTATTCTTTCTTTTTTCCACTTTGATAACTTTCCTTAATTTTTAGAAGAAATATGAACGACCCTATACAACCTATTAGACAAGAAGTTATATATAAAATCCAATCATCTTAAACCTACACATAACGCAAAAACACACCATGACTCCTTATCCGTATTCTCACAAAGTCGCAACTCATTTCATTAGTTTGTTGACCGTGTTGTATTACTAAATTCTATCCTCATAATACTTTATTCATAAAGAATCTTTACCTTATTCATAAATAATCTTTACGGTGATCCATCGTCATTAAGTGAAACAACTCAATTATAGGAAATATTAAATAAAAAAATAAGAGATGTTCAATCAATGCAGTAATTCTATAATATTCTTTTTTGGTTGGTATCGTTTGAAGCATAATCCTGATTTTGTTTATGCATGTTCAGATTCACTTGGTTCTTCATTTTTAAACAGCTCTCATTGTTGAGCGGCCCAGTGAACAAGGATATGATCTTCAACCGATCTCCATGCCAGTGGTAGGGAAGGATGCTTAGTATCCACATCAGATAGTGCTAATACTTGTAACTGAATAACTGATCTTCATGCCCCTGGTCCTATGTTACGGTGTAGCAATAACCTGTAACTGCGGTACGGAAAGAGTTTGTTGTGGGAACAAAAACTGTAAACAACCATTAAACCAAACTCCCACGCCATTTTAAATTCATTATATAAATACCAGCAGTGTCATCATCTTGATCCTTGATGCTTACTGAATCTGTGTTAGATGCACAAGGATACAAATATCAACAGGTTAGCGAGGTAGAGTAAGAAAGGGTGAGTTATGTCAAAATCAGAGAGTTTGAGGGCCTTTCTGATAGGCCAGTCATCTTGTACATGTAGTGCGCTGCTGTCCCTAGAACGCCTCATGCCTGTGACCAATGTAGGAATAGTTAGTAACTTGTTACACGACTCAGATTCTAATAAAAAGATAGACAACCAAAACATAAAAGTAAACAGACTTTGTTTAACAAGTTGGCAACTAACACAATGTAAAATGAACAAATATTTGTTCACTTATAGCTAAATAACACAAGAATGGTCTCCATCAGTAAACAAACAAATTGAAAGGGTGGAGAATGGAGAAAAGCAAATATGGAAAAACCTTGGACAATAGGATGCCAAAATCACTAAATGAGGCTGTTCAAGTTGATATCTCATCGATAATACCCAAGAACATATAATGGAGTGACTCTTGATCAACAACATACCTTGACTTAATAACAAAATAACACATGTAAATGACAATCAATTGATTAGAATTTATGAGAGGGGAAAAAAATTCTGCATAAAAGGGCACAATTCATAGCATTTATGAAATTAACAGCTAGAACAACATTTATATATAAGAAATTATATAACAAAGAATGGACAAAGTATATTATTTAACTCATTTTTTATTGACTTGAGTGGATATCAGCTATATAGAAGAACTTATAAGAAGCAGAAAAAGGACATGAAGGGCCTAGACTTACCTTATTATTGATCAAGACACCAGATTTAGAAGTAGCATTACTTGCGAAGTCCAAAAAGTTAGACAAGGTCATAAGCTTTCCATCATTTTTTACTGCAAACTAATCAACCATGTCTCATTAACAAATCAACCTGGTTAATCAACTTTAAACGCCTATCGATCCTTTCTGCAGCATATTGAGTTGGATGAATCGTAACACTATCCTTCAGGTATATATTTCTGCATCTTTTGGGTCATTAGCAGAGCTTTGCTTGCTTCTGTCAGTTTCATATACATCCTCAGAGAACTTTATAATTTCATAAATATTAAATTTCATAGCATCATATATAATTTTTTAGAACAATTAAAGTACCTTAAGAAAGCAAACTTCATTGCTGTGGAAGCACTATCTGCAACACATAAGAACATGTGTTGATCAAGCCATGGGAATTCTCAAATATGAGACTGCCTAGATAACTAAAAATAAAATCAATAATCTAAGATTAAATAACAGAACTAATAAATTACTTGAAAAAGTTAACCAAAATATGATTGTCATAAAACAAACTTTTATCACAAAAAAGTTTATTATCGAAAATAATAAAATTTTGCACATGCCACAATTTTGCAAATGAAAGTATTATCCGAGTTTCTTCCATGTACGAGCTGCTGCGCAGCTCCTTATTTACATAGGAGCCATAAATGTTTTAATAATTTTTGTTGTGATGTTCATAAATGGTTCAGAATATTCCAAATATTTTCGATCTTTGGACCGTGGGAGATGGAGTAACTTCCGCGGTCTGTACAAGTATTTTTGTTTCACTAATTACTACTATTCCAGATTGCGGCCCCAATTAATTTAATGAACCGAAAGCTTCCTATCCTTAAAAATGAGAACACATTCAGCCATTTCATTCATGCTTACCATCTAGGACATATTCTATTGTTGTCAATGGTGTCGAAGGTACTCATGCTTTTGCTAAGACTTCTAATTTGAATAAAAGGGATATTGTAGGGTGGTAAATAACCCATAAGAAGAAAAGCACTAAGAGAATTATACACAAAAGAAACAAATAAGCAAATTCAATAAATGGATGAAATTTGACTTGGTTGAGAACGGTGTAAATGAATTCTAGACGCTTGTTCAACTTTAATAAACATTGAGCGAACCTTTGTAAGAAGCTGACTGACAATGCTCGTGCACTCCTGTGCCATCCCTACTTGAACATTAAAATGCAGATTATTGAAATACTATATGGAGAATATTTTGATCATACAATCGCTTAAAGAAAAGAAATCCAAAGCCCCTTAAATGGACCAATGACTCGTCTAGAAAACATACAAACATATATACCTGTAGTGGAGGGTACTTATTAAACAATGCACACTACTTGTTAAACCTACAATAGCACCTGCAGCAGAGTAAAAAAAATGGCATTAGAGAACATGGCTGAGATTACATAAACCTAAACTATAGTAGCTTACTTTTGATCTTTTAATTGAACTTAAACTGTAGCATAAGCCACTAACATACATGTTATGGAAGGAACTTCTTAAACTATAAGTATTGTGTGTTAAGACCTGCAACAAACTGAAAGAAAGAAAAATAATATATAGGTCAGATACATGAAATATGTAGCATAACATAACAAAAAGCAACCTATGAGGTGAGCATCGGCTAAATAAAAACTTCCTGCAAATACAAACAACTACAAATCGAAGCTGGACACAACCAAATACACCTTAGGTGATATACCCAATCCATTTTACCTGTGAATTAACAGATTTATCTCCAAGACTTGAGTCTGCATCCAAACTCATAGTAGTAGCCCGCCAAACCTTATATCCTGTGACAATAAATGAACATAGTAAGACACCACGAAATTAATTTTTAGAATTGGTGCTTACATAGTTGTAAATGGCCCAATGATAAATCTAAAAGACTAAAACATTATATAATAATAAAAAAAAATAATCAGTTTAGTTTGCAGACCCATTGTTCATAAAATAAAATTCATAAAAGAGCTAATTGCATCTTTCATAATGAAGTACTCACGAAATAATCAGTTTAGGAAAAGAAAGTACTCACGAAACAACTAAAAATAACATGAAAAGAAAAAAATTAATCAGGATGTTAGTTTAGGGAAAATTGTCACTCATACTACATAATCCTCGATTTCTACATTTTGCACACTTAGGATTATTATTACAAATCATAATATGGAGGTAGCAGTTTAGTCAATTCTTTGGCTTCAAATCTAGCCCACGACCAATTTCAGATTTAGCAACAAAAGTACAAAACCATCCATGTTTTGATAAATCTTCATTTTTGCATTTCACAAAGTTATAAAACATAGATGAAATAAAATACCAAAAGTCATCAAACATTTGCGTTAAATTAATATCAAAACTTTGGATGACCCGTTTAAGCCGTTTGTATCATGCAGCCTAGGTAGAAGGCAGGATTTGCCAGTTATGTGGAACACGACCAAGATCAAAAATAAATCAGAGATGAAGATTTCTGCATTAAAACACAACAAAAACTTGCAACCAAACAAACTACAAAAAAAGTCAAATAAATCGGAGATGAAGAATTCTGGTTTAAAATTAAACAATTTATTAATCATGTATGTAGAAAGGTAACAATTTGTAGTTCAGAAAGAAGGTACAAAAGAAACAACGTACTAAATAAGTCATGTGTTTAAAAAAAACTAAATAATAAGTTAAGAAAAACTAAATTCACCAAGAAGAGTCTAACATACTGTCTATCACAAAACTATAGGCCTCAATTGACTTCTAGAGAAAATAAAAGAATTATAGTTTTCATGTAGTCGTCACATCTTCAAATGATTCTATAACCATGAGCCCTTTGGATATGGGCTAATATATTCAAGAACATATATCAAGCTTTCCATCACTATTTATGTTTCCTGCAGCCACCTCGGGTAGCACATTCGTTCCATCACTATTTATGTTGCAAATCAATCACTCTCTAATCCATTACATAGTTTAGTTATTAAAGATAAATGTATTTTTTTTTTCATTACAAACAAGATTTTCAATGAACCGCAAACTAAAAGCCAATACAATTTGAGGGAAATGGTAATAATCATAAATAAACTCTTCCCTGTTTATATGTTATATTCAACTCATCAACCAATATAAAATTGAGAACAAATTGGTACTAAATGCGAATCAAATCAGCGATAATTAAAATACTTACATCCCATTGATTCTATATAGATTTAGGACGCAACTTCATCTATCAAATCAGCTTTGTTTCCAACTGAGATTAGAAAATAATTGACTTGGCTATCTGTTGTCAATATCCATTCATATAATATCACAAGGTACACCTTTATCTCCGAACGTCTTGGCTATATGTACAATAAAAAATATTGAAGATATATTGAGAAGATATATAAAAAAATGTTGTAGATAGCACATTTTAACATACCTCACAAACCGGAAAATCAGAGTCATAGCTTCAACGACACTATCGATATCCTGCATAAACATTTATAAAATAAAGCTTTAACTTACTATGACTTTGGTTTGTTTGGGTGTTGATTTGTTCCAACAGTGATATGTATTTCTCCTTAGAAATCTACCTGAAAAACACCTAGAGAAATTTTCAGACAAAAGGATTTGGAGCCACAGAGGTATATTCAGTGAATGTAATGATTCAGCCTGCAAATTATGAAAAAAGAAATGTGTGAATTTGTTGCGAGAATTTCATGAATCAGAGTAGAAACGAAAAGAAATAAACACACCAATAATCTTTTTGTTCCCTAAAAGATCGAAGCCTACGGATATGATGAGAAACCTGTGAGATGCCAAAACAATCAGCTTGAACAGAAAACAATCAGGATGGAACAAAACAGATACAATTGACCGAATCAAGAATTTTGCGATTGAATCTAAAAGGTCGACGTTAAACCCAAAAACTTGCGATCGAGCCTATAAATATGCATTTAATTCAGTAAACATGCGACTAAACCCATATTCGACGATTGACACCCAAAAAACGATTGATTACTTTCCAGTTGGATTTTTTTCGGTTTCATTTCCACACCATCGGCTGCCGCATCTCTAATTTCTTGAAGAAGCGAGGGTTTCGGAGCCAAGAGGGATGAGGGGAGGGTTGCTAGAAAGATTTGGGGTAAGGGTTCCCACACCGGAGATACCGTCTTCGTCGGACCGAAAAGAAGGAGAGGAGGGTTGCTGGAAATATTTGGAGGCCGGAGCGGTAATGAGAAAAAAGGGTTTATATATCTAGGGTTTTGTTGGCCGGCTAAAGATTTTTTTGTGTATTAGAGACTTGTACACAATGAATTATAGTTTGTACGCGTCTTAAAATTAAGACATTCACACTTTCTCTCTCCAATATGCATTATATATAGTAATAGATACACACCTTAGTGCGACTCATTAGTCCCAACTAAACACACATTATTGGGCCATAATTGGTCGTAAACACAACTTATTGGTTATATAAACACCTTATTAGGACTCATTGGTGCCAACTAACCCTCATTGTCCCTAAACCCACTTTATTATGCCATCATTGGTCCTAAACACAACGTATTGGTTATATGCACACATTAGTGGGACTCATTGGTCCCAACTAAACACACCTTATTGGGCCATAATTGGTCGTAAACACAACTTATTGGTTATATACACACTTTATTGGGACTCATTGATCCCAACTGACCCTTATTGCCCTTAAACACACATTATTGGGCCATCATTGGTCCTAAACACAACGTATTGGTCATATACACACATTAGTGTGACTCATTGGTCCCAACTAAACACACCTTTTTGGGCCATAATTGGTCGTAAACACAACTTATTGGTTATATACACACTTTATTGGGACTCATTGGTCCCAACGGACCCTCATTGCCCTTAAACACACATTATTGGGCCATCATTGGTCCTAAACACAACTTATTGGTTATATAAGACACACCTTACTAGGACTTATTGGTCCCAACCGACCCTCATTGCCCTACTAAACACACCTTATTGGGCCATCATTGGTCCTAAACACAACTTATTGGTTATATACACACCTTAGTGGGACTCATTAGTCCCAACTAAACACACATTATTGGGCAATCATTGGTCCTAAACACAACTTATTGGTTATATACACACCTTACTAGGACTTATTGGTCCTAACCGACCCTCATTGCCCTACTAAACACACCTTATTGGGCCATCATTGGTCCCAAACATAACTTATTGGTTATATACACACCTTAGTGGGACTCATTAGTCCTAACTAAACACACCATATTGGGCCATAATTGGTCGTAAACACAACTTATTGGTTATATAAACACCTTATTAGGACTCATTGGTGCCAACTAACCCTCATTGTCCCTAAACCCACTTTATTGTGCCATCATTGGTCCTAAACACAACGTATTGGTCATATACACACATTAGTGGGACTCATTGGTCCCAACTAAACACACCTTTTTGGGCCATAATTGGTCGTAAACACAACTTATTGGTTATATACACACTTTATTGGGACTCATTGGTCCCAACGGACCCTCATTGCCCTTAAACACACATTATTGGGCCATCATTGGTCCTAAACACAACTTATTGGTTATATAAGACACACCTTACTAGGACTTATTGGTCCCAACCGACCCTCATTGCCCTACTAAACACACCTTATTGGGCCATCATTGGTCCTAAACACAACTTATTGGTTATATACACACCTTAGTGGGACTCATTAGTCCCAACTAAACACACATTATTGGGCCATCATTGGTCCTAAACACAACTTATTGGTTATATACACACCTTACTAGGACTTATTGGTGCCAACTGACCCTCATTGTCCTACTAAACCCACTTTATTGTGCCATCATTGGTCCTAAACACAACGTATTGGTTATATACACACCTTAGTGGGACTCATTAGTCCCAACTAAACACACCATATTGGGCCATAATTGGTCGTAAACACAACTTATTGGTTATATACACACTTTATTGGGACTCATTGGTCCCAACTAACCCTTATTGTCCCTTAAACACACATTATTGGGCCATCATTGGTCCTAAACACAACGTATTGGTCATATACACACATTAGTGTGACTCATTGGTCCCAACTAAACACACCTTTTTGGGCCATAATTGGTCGTAAACACAACTTATTGGTTATATACACACTTTATTGGGACTCATTGGTCCCAACGGACCCTCATTGCCCTTAAACACACATTATTGGGCCATCATTGGTCCTAAACACAACTTATTGGTTATATAAGACACACCTTACTAGGACTTATTGGTCCCAACCGACCCTCATTGCCCTACTAAACACACCTTATTGGGCCATCATTGGTCCTAAACACAACTTATTGGTTATATACACACCTTAGTGGGACTCATTAGTCCCAACTAAACACACATTATTGGGCAATCATTGGTCCTAAACACAACTTATTGGTTATATACACACCTTACTAGGACTTATTGGTCCTAACCGACCCTCATTGCCCTACTAAACACACCTTATTGGGCCATCATTGGTCCTAAACATAACTTATTGGTTATATACACACCTTAGTGTGACTCATTAGTCCTATTTAAACACACCATATTGGGCCATAATTGGTCGTAAACACAACTTATTGGTTATATAACCACCTTATTAGGACTCATTGGTGCCAACTAACCCTCATTGTCCCTAAACCCACTTTATTGTGCCATCATTGGTCCTAAACACAACGTATTGGTTATATACACACATTAGTGGGACTCATTGGTCCCAACTAAACACACCTTTTTGGGCCATAATTGGTCGTAAACACAACTTATTGGTTATATACACACTTTATTGGGACTCATTGGTCCCAACGGACCCTCATTGCCCTTAAACACACATTATTGGGCCATCATTGGTCCTAAACACAACTTATTGGTTATATAAGACACACCTTACTAGGACTTATTGGTCCCAACCGACCCTCATTGCCCTACTAAACACACCTTATTGGGCCATCATTGGTCCTAAACACAACTTATTGGTTATATACACACCTTAGTGGGACTCATTAGTCCCAACTAAACACACATTATTGGGCCATAATTGGTCGTAAACACAACTTATTGGTTATATAAACACCTTATTAGGACTCATTGGTGCCAACTAACCCTCATTGTCCCTAAACCCACTTTATTATGCCATCATTGGTCCTAAACACAACGTATTGGTTATATGCACACATTAGTGGGACTCATTGGTCCCAACTAAACACACCTTATTGGGCCATAATTGGTCGTAAACACAACTTATTGGTTATATACACACTTTATTGGGACTCATTGATCCCAACTGACCCTTATTGCCCTTAAACACACATTATTGGGCCATCATTGGTCCTAAACACAACGTATTGGTCATATACACACATTAGTGTGACTCATTGGTCCCAACTAAACACACCTTTTTGGGCCATAATTGGTCGTAAACACAACTTATTGGTTATATACACACTTTATTGGGACTCATTGGTCCCAACGGACCCTCATTGCCCTTAAACACACATTATTTGGCCATCATTGGTCCTAAACACAACTTATTGGTTATATAAGACACACCTTACTAGGACTTATTGGTCCCAACCGACCCTCATTGCCCTACTAAACACACCTTATTGGGCCATCATTGGTCCTAAACACAACTTATTGGTTATATACACACCTTAGTGGGACTCATTAGTCCCAACTAAACACACATTATTGGGCAATCATTGGTCCTAAACACAACTTATTGGTTATATACACACCTTACTAGGACTTATTGGTCCTAACTGACCCTCATTGCCCTACTAAACACACCTTATTGGGCCATCATTGGTCCTAAACATAACTTATTGGTTATATACACACCTTAGTGGGACTCATTAGTCCTAACTAAACACACCATATTGGGCCATAATTGGTCGTAAACACAACTTATTGGTTATATACACACTTTATTGGGACTCATTGATCCCAACTGACCCTTATTGCCCTTAAACACACATTATTGGGCCATCATTGCTCCTAAACACAACGTATTGGTCATATACACACATTAGTGTGACTCATTGGTCCCAACTAAACACACCTTTTTGGGCCATAATTGGTCGTAAACACAACTTATTGGTTATATACACACTTTATTGGGACTCATTGGTCCCAACGGACCCTCATTGCCCTTAAACACACATTATTTGGCCATCATTGGTCCTAAACACAACTTATTGGTTATATAAGACACACCTTACTAGGACTTATTGGTCCCAACCGACCCTCATTGCCCTACTAAACACACCTTATTGGGCCATCATTGGTCCTAAACACAACTTATTGGTTATATACACACCTTAGTGGGACTCATTAGTCCCAACTAAACACACATTATTGGGCAATCATTGGTCCTAAACACAACTTATTGGTTATATACACACCTTACTAGGACTTATTGGTCCTAACTGACCCTCATTGCCCTACTAAACACACCTTATTGGGCCATCATTGGTCCTAAACATAACTTATTGGTTATATACACACCTTAGTGGGACTCATTAGTCCTAACTAAACACACCATATTGGGCCATAATTGGTCGTAAACACAACTTATTGGTTATATAAACACCTTATTAGGACTCATTGGTGCCAACTAACCCTCACTGTCCCTAAACCCACTTTATTGTGCCATCATTGGTCCTAAACACACATTAGTGGGACTCATTGGTCCCAAACTAAACACACCTTTTTGGGCCATAATTGGTCGTAAACACAACTTATTGGTTATATACACACTTTATTGGGACTCATTGGTCCCAACGGACCCTCATTGCCCTTAAACACACATTATTGGGCCATCATTGGTCCTAAACACAACTTATTGGTTATATAAGACACACCTTACTAGGACTTATTGGTCCCAACCGACCCTCATTGCCCTACTAAACACACCTTATTGGGCCATCATTGGTCCTAAACACAACTTATTGGTTTTATACACACCTTAGTGGGACTCATTAGTCCCAAATAAACACACATTATTGGGCCATCATTGGTCCTAAACACAACTTATTGGTTATATACACACCTTACTAGGACTTATTGGTCCTAACTGACCCTCATTGCCCTACTAAACACACCTTATTGGGCCATCATTGGTCCTAAACATAACTTATTGGTTATAAACACACCTTAGTGGGACTCATTAGTCCCAACTAAACACACCATATTGGGCCATAATTGGTCCTAAACATAACTTATTGGTTATATACACACCTTAGTGCGACTCATTAGTCCCAACTAAACACACATTATTGGGCCATAATTGGTCGTAAACACAACTTATTGGTTATATAAACACCTTATTAGGACTCATTGGTGCCAACTAACCCTCATTGTCCCTAAACCCACTTTATTATGCCATCATTGGTCCTAAACACAACGTATTGGTTATATGCACACATTAGTGGGACTCATTGGTCCCAACTAAACACACCTTATTGGGCCATAATTGGTCGTAAACACAACTTATTGGTTATATACACACTTTATTGGGACTCATTGATCCCAACTGACCCTTATTGCCCTTAAACACACATTATTGGGCCATCATTGGTCCTAAACACAACGTATTGGTCATATACACACATTAGTGTGACTCATTGGTCCCAACTAAACACACCTTTTTGGACCATAATTGGTCGTAAACACAACTTATTGGTTATATACACACTTTATTGGGACTCATTGGTCCCAACGGACCCTCATTGCCCTTAAACACACATTATTGGGCCATCATTGGTCCTAAACACAACTTATTGGTTATATAAGACACACCTTACTAGGACTTATTGGTCCCAACCGACCCTCATTGCCCTACTAAACACACCTTATTGGGCCATCATTGGTCCTAAACACAACTTATTGGTTATATACACACTTTAGTGGGACTCATTAGTCCCAACTAAACACACATTATTGGGCAATCATTGGTCCTAAACACAACTTATTGGTTATATACACACCTTACTAGGACTTATTGGTCCTAACCGACCCTCATTGCCCTACTAAACACACCTTATTGGGCCATCATTGGTCCCAAACATAACTTATTGGTTATATACACACCTTAGTGTGACTCATTAGTCCTATTTAAACACACCATATTGGGTCATAATTGGTCGTAAACACAACTTATTGGTTATATAACCACCTTATTAGGACTCATTGGTGCCAACTAACCCTCATTGTCCCTAAACCCACTTTATTGTGCTATCATTGGTCCTAAACACAACGTATTGGTTATATGCACACATTAGTGGGACTCATTGGTCCCAACTAAACACACCTTTTTGGGCCATAATTGGTCGTAAACACAACTGATTGGTTATATACACACTTTATTGGGACTCATTGGTCCCAACGGACCCTCATTGCCCTTAAACACACATTATTGGGCCATCATTGGTCCTAAACACAACTTATTGGTTATATAAGACACACCTTACTAGGACTTATTGGTCCCAACCGACCCTCTTTGCCCTACTAAACACACCTTATTGGGCCATCATTGGTCCTAAACACAACTTATTGGTTATATACACACCTTAGTGGGACTCATTAGTCCCAACTAAACACACATTATTGGGCCATCATTGGTTCTAAACACAACTTATTGGTTATATACACACTTTACTAGGACTTATTGGTCCTAACCGATCGCTCATTGCCCTACTAAACACACCTTATTGGGCCATCATTGGTCCTAAACATAACTTATTGGTTATATACACACCTTAGTGGGACTCATTAGTCCCAACTAAACACACCATTATTGGGCCATAATTGGTCGTAAACACAACTTATTGGTTATATAAACACCTTATTAGGACTCATTGGTGCCAACTAACCCTCATTGTCCCTAAACCCACTTTATTATGCCATCATTGGTCCTAAACACAACGTATTGGTTATATGCACACATTAGTGGGACTCATTGGTCCCAACTAAACACACCTTATTGGGCCATAATTGGTCGTAAACACAACTTATTGGTTATATACACACTTTATTGGGACTCATTGATCCCAACTGACCCTTATTGCCCTTAAACACACATTATTGGGCCATCATTGGTCCTAAACACAACGTATTGGTCATATACACACATTAGTGTGACTCATTGGTCCCAACTAAACACACCTTTTTGGGCCATAATTGGTCGTAAACACAACTTATTGGTTATATACACACTTTATTGGGACTCATTGGTCCCAACGGACCCTCATTGCCCTTAAACACACATTATTGGGCCATCATTGGTCCTAAACACAACTTATTGGTTATATAAGACACACCTTACTAGGACTTATTGGTCCCAACCGACCCTCATTGCCCTACTAAACACACCTTATTGGGCCATCATTGGTCCTAAACACAACTTATTGGTTATATACACACCTTAGTGGGACTCATTAGTCCCAACTAAACACACATTATTGGGCAATCATTGGTCCTAAACACAACTTATTGGTTATATACACACCTTACTAGGACTTATTGGTCCTAACTGACCCTCATTGCCCTACTAAACACACCTTATTGGGCCATCATTGGTCCTAAACATAACTTATTGGTTATATACACACCTTAGTGGGACTCATTAGTCCCAACTAAACACACCATATTGGGCCATAATTGGTCGTAAACACAACTTATTGGTTATATAAACACCTTATTAGGACTCATTGGTGCCAACTAACCCTCATTGTCCCTAAACCCACTTTATTGTGCCATCATTGGTCCTAAACACAACGTATTGGTTATATGCACACATTAGTGGGACTCATTGGTCCCAACTAAACACACCTTATTGGGCCATAATTGGTCGTAAACACAACTTATTGGTTATATACACACTTTATTGGGACTCATTGGTCCCAACGGACCCTCATTGCCCTTAAACACACATTATTGGGCCATCATTGGTCCTAAACACAACTTATTGGTTATATAAGACACACCTTACTAGGACTTATTGGTCCCAACCGACCCTCATTGCCCTACTAAACACACCTTATTGGGCCATCATTGGTCCTAAACACAACTTATTGGTTATATACACACCTTAGTGGGACTCATTAGTCCCAACTAAACACACATTATTGGGCCATCATTGGTCCTAAACACAACTTATTGGTTATATACACACCTTACTAGGACTTATTGGTCCCACCCTCATTGCCCTACTAACACACCTTATTGGGCCATCATTGGTCCTAAACACAACTTATTGGTTATATACACACTTTAGTGGGACTCATTAGTCCCAACGGACCCTCATTGCCCTTAAACACACATTATTGGGCCATCATTGGTCCTAAACACAACTTATTGGTTATATAAGACACACCTTACTAGGACTTATTGGTCCCAACCGACCCTCATTGCCCTACTAAACACACCTTATTGGGCCATCATTGGTCCTAAACACAACTTATTGGTTATATACACACCTTAGTGGGACTCATTAGTCCCAACTAAACACACATTATTGGGCCATCATTGGTCCTAAACACAACTTATTGGTTATATACACACCTTACTAGGACTTATTGGTCCTAACCGACCCTCATTGCCCTACTAAACACACCTTATTGGGCCATCATTGGTCCTAAACATAACTTATTGGTTATATACACACCTTAGTGGGACTCATTAGTCCCAACTAAACACACCATATTGGGCCATAATTGGTCGTAAACACAACTTATTGGTTATATAAACACCTTATTAGGACTCATTGGTGCCAACTAACCCTCATTGTCCCTAAACCCACTTTATTGTGCCATCATTGGTCCTAAACACAACGTATTGGTCATATACACACATTAGTGGGACTCATTGGTCCCAACTAAACACACCTTTTTGGGCCATAATTGGTCGTAAACACAACTTATTGGTTATATACACACTTTATTGGGACTCATTGGTCCCAACGGACCCTCATTGCCCTTAAACACACATTATTGGGCCATCATTGGTCCTAAACACAACTTATTGGTTATATAAGACACACCTTACTAGGACTTATTGGTCCCAACCGACCCTCATTGCCCTACTAAACACACCTTATTGGGCCATCATTGGTCCTAAACACAACTTATTGGTTATATACACACCTTAGTGGGACTCATTAGTCCCAACTAAACACACATTATTGGGCCATCATTGGTCCTAAACACAACTTATTGGTTATATACACACCTTACTAGGACTTATTGGTCCTAACTGACCCTCATTGCCCTACTAAACACACCTTATTGGGCCATCATTGGTCCTAAACATAACTTATTGGTTATATACACACCTTAGTGGGACTCATTAGTCCCAACTAAACACACCATATTGGGCCATAATTGGTCGTAAACACAACTTATTGGTTATATAAACACCTTATTAGGACTCATTGGTGCCAACTAACCCTCATTGTCCCTAAACCCACTTTATTATGCCATCATTGGTCCTAAACACAACGTATTGGTTATATGCACACATTAGTGGGACTCATTGGTCCCAACTAAACACACCTTATTGGGCCATAATTGGTCGTAAACACAACTTATTGGTTATATACACACTTTATTGGGACTCATTGATCCCAACTGACCCTTATTGCCCTTAAACACACATTATTGGGCCATCATTGGTCCTAAACACAACGTATTGGTCATATACACACATTAGTGGGACTCATTGGTCCCAACTAAACACACCTTTTTGGGCCATAATTGGTCGTAAACACAACTTATTGGTTATATACACACTTTATTGGGACTCATTGGTCCCAACGGACCCTCATTGCCCTTAAACACACATTATTGGGCCATCATTGGTCCTAAACACAACTTATTGGTTATATAAGACACACCTTACTAGGACTTATTGGTCCCAACCGACCCTCATTGCCCTACTAAACACACCTTATTGGGCCATCATTGGTCCTAAACACAACTTATTGGTTATATACACACCTTAGTGGGACTCATTAGTCCCAACTAAACACACATTATTGGGCAATCATTGGTCCTAAACACAACTTATTGGTTATATACACACCTTACTAGGACTTATTGGTCCTAACTGACCCTCATTGCCCTACTAAACACACCTTATTGGGCCATCATTGGTCCTAAACATAACTTATTGGTTATATACACACCTTAGTGGGACTCATTAGTCCCAACTAAACACACCATATTGGGCCATAATTGGTCGTAAACACAACTTATTGGTTATATAAACACCTTATTAGGACTCATTG
>JBCNJP010007038.1:0-27820 GCA_039602395.1 Deinandra increscens subsp. villosa | reverse complement strand
AGATCTAGGGTAACTTGCTCGCAATACATAGGAGTGTACTTGAGACTAGTAGGTTGGTTCCTTCCAACCTTAGTCTGGAAGTAGATGAATGATACTTCCTTTCATTACGTGTCGTCCAAAGGGTGCAGTTGGATGCTTGATGTCGTAGCTACTATTGTAAGAGATTTAGCCGGTGACAAATGATTTTCCTAACCATTTCCAAAATCAACATCCGGAAAACAACATATCTTCTATTGTTGAATTAGTTCCATTGCTTTGGCCATCATCCTAAGGATGGTAGGCAATACTCATTTCAAGTGAGTTCTCAAAGCTTTCTACGATGACTGTCAGAATCTTGAAGTTAAATGATTATCTTGCTCGGAGATGATTGGGAAATGGGACGTCGCATCACTTAACCCGTTTCGGGTGGGCTCTTGGTAAGTCATACCATTATCCACAGGGATGAGCGGATCCCATTAGTTGATCAACTATTATCCAAATAGTATCTCAACTGGAACGAGTCCTTTGGAGGCTTTACGACAAATTTCTTAGAGTTGAGTTCCCATTTCCATTAGATATCTAGGGTTATATTAGTACATCAAAAATTCTCCGTATTGAATACGTCAGTGCTTGTTGACATGGATAGAGATTTTAGTCCTCACGTCAGATCACTAATGAGTTTCTCGTAAACCATGATACGTATTGCCAGATGCGAGATGGAGAAAGTATCTAGATTTGTGTGCCTTATCTAAAACTAATCTCTTCACGCTTTTATTGCTAGGCACCCTAAAGTTCATTCGTGAAGTAATAAACTCCAATGAATTTTTCTATAGTTTGATTCTATCTGCCGTGCAGTCACTCTTCCTCGGATTCCTGTCCTTGGGAGCTTTGTATTAAGTGTAGCGTAACTAGGGGGTCTAACACAACACTAGTAGATGAGGTCATTATGAATGGTCGTACTGAGCGTCCTTAGGATCAGTATATACGGTACACTTCGTTGCCTAAGGTAGTGTCTTTTAGCCCTTAGGGTAAGCTCTACGGCTCCATGCTCTAAGTCGTGGGTCGTACCATTCTTCTCATGAATCTCCAATTGTCGAGGGGCGTAGGAAATGAATTTCTTTCTAAGTCAAAATGGTTTTGGGCCATTTGAAGGGATTCTTCATGGATCTACGGTACTGCTACCGAGACCTAAGCGGTTCGGAGTTTTGACGGTGTAGAGGGAGTGCTTATGGCTTTGACTCAGACATATTCTTGTATCACGGTCGGTGTGACCACGTATGGGAAAACCGGTGTGGCTCTGGGAACCTAAGTTGATATGGGGTTCCACTTGTCTAGGCGGGGTAGACGAGGAAAAATCCTTAAGGGGAGACTCTAAGAAGTTCCCGAACAAATAGTAACATCTTCTTCGATTTTCTTCTCAGCAACATGACATCCTTCTGGGACTTATGCTAGGAATAACGTTTATCTTGGCTTCGCTCTTTAGAGTTTTACCGTTTACTAGCAGTATCCCGTGCTCCTTCCTAAGGCAACAATCTATGCGCGGGTCGTTGATGATCATCGCATTATAGAGAGGCCAAGGCTTCTCGTTTGACAGATAGCAAGTCGATGTAAAACGAATGATCTAACAGTCCTAGGGAATTAGGTTCGCGTGTTCTCGGTGGCTTAAGTAAGCTTATCGACAACTAGCCCTACGAAGTACTTAGTGTCTAGGGTAGGAAGGAAAATTTTAGTTAAGGGACTAAAATCAATAGGCAAAATATTCTAGCGGTTAGAGTAAGTTCTAAGAATGTCGATCGATTAAGAGGACACGTACCCGTGACTAGGTCGAGGTATCGTAAGGCACCTCCTATGTTGATGACAAATGCTCTACCTCGAGCTTCCTTAGCATTTCTGATCCTTCCTGAGGTGACTTGTAAGTCTATATGCGTTAAGTTCTAGATGCGTAAACGTCGGCCATTGCTTCCGACATTTGATGTTGCTCAACAGGGTGGTTGCTCGTCACCGTTACAGCCAAACCGATGTAGGTTCTCTTTGTACAACTTCCTTGATGTAGGCTTTTCTCTTGACGCATAGCCTAATAAGTCTGATCAAGTGTCAGACAACAAGCATTCTTGAGCGTCGCTTGAGTTGGATGGTATTGGTACTCTCATGCGAGAGATTCTTCCTAATCGTGATAGCGACTCTATATGTACGATAAATTGGTGCTTTTCCTAAATGGCAAGCGGGGGTTACTTAGTCATAGTGACATGATGCTTAATCCATTTCGTGCGTAAGAGCAAGAAAAGTGGTTTTATCTTGTGAGTTCATCACGCAAGCATGCCTCGTTCTAGAGGTGTTGGTCTACCAACTAGACATGATCCGTCTCTCAGAAATGCGTCCTTTAAATGCCTCGATCTCCAGGCTATGACGTAGATTATTGACGAGTTTTCCAAATCTCGTGAATGCTTGGAGTATTTTTCTTCTCTTGGCGGGGAGTCAAGTATCCAATCTCTATGGCGGACCTTGGCCAGTTGCTTTTGCTTAGCAGCCTCAACAAGAGAGAGATAGAAAGAGGAAGAAAGAAAGAGAGAGGAAGGAGAGAGAGAAAAAGATCGTTTCTTGATGTAGTATGAAGGCAGACTTCCTAGGCGCGATCATCACTAATGTGTTTGTTCAATAGGATGTGATGCATCAGATATGTACGGAGTTGTCTTATATAAAGCAAGTACAGCAGTGACAGCTTCAGTATGTGCAACAACATCGGCAGTTGTGTGACTAGCAACGTCCATGGCCCACATGCGTCTGTTTGTTTGTTGACGTCATCGTCGAAGGCTGTCGTGTACTGAGGAGACGTTTGTGTCTCTAGGTGTTCGTACTCATCCTTGTGTGTCAGATAGAATAGTGGTAGTAGGGGTAGACAAGGTCGTGACAAATTTCCAGCGTCATAAGGCAGTTAAGCAAGTAAGCACGTATACAAGCAGACAACATGAAATGCTCATGAAAATGAGTCTAGTAGAGCAGGGCTATTGTCTAGGTCTTACTGATGCAACCTAGTTCGCTATAACCACGGCTCTGATACCAATCTGTCACACCCTGAACTTTCGGGAACGGAGGGTGTGACGTCATGGAGTCATAGTCATGGATATATTGAACGACCTCTATATGATTTAAACAAAAGGAACGTCTTGATTTATACAAAATGTCTTACAAGATGCAGCGGAAAGTAGTGATAGTAAAACAATGATTATACGGTACAAAGTCGATGTTTAAAAAGTATGACGTTTCCAAGATGATGTGATGGTGATGAATACTTCAAATGCGCTAAGTGTTGACTATGACACCAAACAACATGCAGGTCCTAATGATGAATGTCAATCCAAGTAAGCAACAGTTAAATACCTGAGAATTCATGAGCTTAAAAAGTCAACATAAAGTTGGTGAGTTCACAGGTTTGATGATTCTACAAATGGTTTGTAAACAGTTTAAGGCATACAAAAACATGTAGTAACAGAGTCGTGTAAGTCAAGTTTTACACAATTTAATGAATGGCTTGTGCACATCAAGGTTTGCACAGATTGTTTGAAAGGCTCGTGCACATCAGGTTTGCACGGTTTGTTAAAAGGCTTGTGCACATCAAGGTTTGCATGGTTTAATGAATGCCTTGTGCACATCAAGGTTTGCACGGTTTTGACGTTACTCGGCTTAATGTAGTTGTTTGTTGATATGGTCTCACATGAACTGTAAAACGAGGAATAAAGCTTCCTTTAGTTTTGAAAAATGTAGGTTGTGAATATTCATCAAATACTCTGCCATATTCATCAATGAATCGTTGTTTGGCAGCTTTACCAACATGTGGAACCTTTCCTTTTCTTGAACTAGAAGCAGCAGAAACCGGACAATCTTGTGCCATATGCCCCTTTTGTCGGCAATTGTAAGACAAGCGATTATTGACATTTCGGCGTTTCGGAATCTGCAAAGCTTCACAAAAATATTCATCTCCAAAATGATCATAAAAGGAATCGAATACCTGATACCGATGACCATGAACCCATTTCGAAGTCGGGCTCTTCGGAGTAGAATTTGAATTTCCAGAAGAATATTTGACTGTTTGTTTCTTCTTGGTCTTTGGAGCAGCATCAGTTTTGATAAAGACCGTAGCAACTTTCTGAGAATCCACACAGTAAAGTGGAAACTCCTTATCAGATTATATCTAATCTGAACCTTTGAGTGTATAAAATCGCTCACGTTGAACTTTGTCAGCTTCAAACACATCCTTCTTAACTTGCTTCAGATTGACTTTCTTCAAATGTTGTTGCTGTTGAACCTTTGAAACATTCACTTTAACCTGCTTCTTTTGAAATCCCAAACCTGTATGTTTTCCAGAAACCTTCTCTTCTGAATCAGATGGTTTATGCCCGTTCTTTGCAAGACGAGAAAACTCTGCTTTGACCTTGTTGATATCTTTTGGAGCATCAACTATTGTTTCATCAATGTCAGTAGTTGAACTTGCAGATTTCTCTTTGTCATCAGATGAAGAACTAGACTCATTTGGAGCGTCAGAAGTTGCAGCACTCTTGCCTTTGTGCTCTTTCCTTTCTTCAACAGATTTGGAACCAACAAACTTAGAATAATCACCAGTCTCAACCTTTTCTTTCAAATCATGAACTCCTTCTTTAAGACTTCCTGGTGGTGACACAGTTTTGTTAAACATCTTCTCAAAATTCTCATCCTTGGCCAGAAAACTTGTAAAAGATTGTGAGTTAGTAACATTGTTCAAAAGACGTTTTGAATCAATGACTTCAATCTTTAATTCAGAAATTATGTGATGAGCTTCAGCCAACTCTTTTTCTATTGCAATGAGCTTCTTTGCCACTTTATTAGTTTCATACTTTTGCAATCTTAACTCATCTAGTCCAGCCAACAGTTCCTTCTCAAGTTTATCTTCATTTCTGTTCTGAATATCTAAATTTGCATTTTGCAACCTGTTCACTCTAACCAACTCCCTCTTCTCATCAAGTAACTTTTCCATATCAGTCTGATAAGATTGAATCTTAGTAGCTTGATCATCAGAAAGTTGAGTAAGTGTATTAAGTCTGACTTGGATTTGTCAAAAAGATTTTAAAAATCCTTTGCAGTATCCTCAGCTTCATCTTTCCATTTCTTCATTTCTTTGACTAATCCAGCATTTTCCTCAGACAACTTTGTAATTTTCTGTTCAAACTCTTGTGTAACATTTTGAAATTTTGACTCTTTTTCCACAATCTCTGCTTGTAAATCTGAAAACATTTCTTTCTGAGAAGAAAATTCTTGAATTAGATCTGCTAATTTTTGCTGTTCATTTGCCAGTTCTTTTATCTTTCTTTTATTTTCATCAACCAGCAACCCACTTTCCTTTATCATTCCTTCTATCTTCTTGTCTTTCTGAGAACAAAACTCACAAATCGATTCATAGCCACTATTTCCAGAACCACTCATCTCAGATTCAGAATCAGAATTAGTTAATTCTTCTTCATCATCAATATGAACAATTTGAGCAATCATCGCAGACGGAGAAGTCCATGCAGACTCATCATCGGAATCAGGAGTACAATAAGTACCTTTATCCGAAATAATAGCGGTTAAAGCAAGAGGTGGAGAATCATCGGAAGTTCGTCCCTAGTCATATTGTTTATCAACTTGAGAAACTAAAGCTGTTGGAGACTTGGATGAAGAGGCATTTGGTTTTAAACATTCACGAGCAAAATGTCTGAAATTAGAACATTTGAAGCATTTTGCTTTGGATTTATCTATTCCAACCTTGCCATCTGGATTTAAACTTTGAAAACCTGTTTTCTTTTTGAATCTTTTAACTCTTTGAGCTAACATTGCCAATTGCCATTTGATATCCATTTGCTCAAGATTATTAGGATCAATCTGATCAAATCTTCTTCAATCAGATTAGATGTTGTCAAACCACCATTCAACAATCCATAATACGAAGATAACAAGGCTGAGATTAATGCCAAGTGCTCATCCGGTGTTTTTGCTGAATATGAAGTTGGACTTGAATGATTTGGAATAGTGAAGTGCTCATCCGGTGTTTTTGCTGAATATGAAGGCTGAAAAACTTTGAACTAAAAAATGGAGGTCTTCCAAGCGGATTTTGGTGGTCAAAACTGGACGGTACTAACCGTTAGGCAGGTAGAAATCTAGACCTCATCGAGACGAACGTTTTGGCTGGTATTAGCTCCCGTAACTCTTTACGGTTCTCAAGTTACCTCAGTTTTAGTGAAGGTCACTTTTCTGCTAGCGTACCAAACCTTCTCAGCGGACCAAATCCAGACCAAATTAACCAGAGGACCAAATTTGTACTCAGCGGATCAGTTCCGGACAAACTTAATCAGCGGACCAAACGCGGACCAAATTATCTTAGCGGACCATATTGTTACGGCGGACCAAAGAATAACCGCCACGGACCAGCTTTGAAGATTGTCTAGCGGACCAAACTTGGCGGACCAGAAACTCGATGAAGATTGCCTGGCGGACCAGCGGTGGACCAGAAGTTCTTCGAGCGGACCAGACGCGTACCACGCTGAATTCGACGAATTTTCGCGAATTTTGACTTTTGGAGCTGGAATTTGATTCAGTAAGGTGCGAAATCACTCCAGGAACACTTAGAAATCATTTTTCACCTCGGAAACACTCGGAATTGGAAGAATTTGATGAAAAATGAAGAAAACCCAAACTTTCTCTCTCTAAAAATCCAAAAATTGATCAAAAACACAGCAGTAGAGCAACCTAATGCTCTGATACCACTTGTAAAACCGAGATACGATCTTACTACTGCATGCTTTGATCAATGTAGTGAACACAAGATGTAAATAAGAGATTTGTTATTGAATCACTTGAGATTACAATGAACTCTCTCTAGTTTCTCTCTCTAGAAACACACACAGAAAGGTGTAGAATGACAGAAGTGTTTTCATTCATTCTAACACAAACCTATTTATAGTTAGTGACTAAACAGGCTGCGTACCAAATGGTAAGGGCGTACCATTTGGTCCGGCGGACCATTTGGTCCGGTGCTAATGATATTGTCACTAAAACTCATACCAAGATACGCTCACATAGATACAATACATGAGACACATCATAGCATAGATATATGCTCTAACATGAACCTCAAATTCGACTACTAACGGATTACCCACTCATGACATTCTATCCCTGAATACCGAATAACACAGAATAACTAACATGTACCCCTCAACAATTACCGGAGTTGGGATTGGAGCGACCAATCTGGGTAGGGTTGTCAACCCAAATAGATCTATTCACTAGTTATCGTTTCGTACAGAATTAATCGAATTCAATTAATAGTGGGATTTGGTTGTACAAACGTTTATAACGTCTCTGTACTCGTAGGATACGGTAAAAGAACATGTAACCATCACTTCGGCACAGTAACCATAATGTTAGGTAACAGTTTGTTGGTTTGATTCAGGAATGATCCACAAGATATTTAAAATAATTTAAAAGAAATGATCATTTTATACAAGTCAAAAGAATGTATAAAGTTTTGTTGTTTCATGAATTCTCCCCCGAGAGTATAAAACAGTTTAAAGTGGAAAGGGGCCGTGAAACTCACCTGATCGAGGCGAAATAAGGACAAGTATGCAAATCCGGAAACAAGGTATGCAAGTAACGTCCTAATAATAGTGAGACAATGTATATATATATATATATACTAGCCGTGTGCCCGCGTGTTGCGGCGGCGACAGTGTATAGCGTGTTATTCGTCTTCTGTTCGCGCGTTGCAGCGGCACAACAAACTACAACGCGGTATTTGTTTATTTGTTCGTTTGTTATGGCGGCACGACAATTTACATCGAGGTATTCTTTTTTTAGAACTCAAACAAATAACAACAAACACCCGAATTGAAATATATATTGGTCACAAACATAGTAATTTAAAACCAAATGAACGCGGTACTTTCTTTCTAGTTAGTTTATCAAACCTCTCATGATACATTGTATTGAATATAGTCGTGTATCCGCGCGGCGGCGACAACTTATAGCGCGTTATTCGTCTTCTGTTCGCGTGTTTCAGCGGCACGACAAACTACAACGCGATATTTGTTTATGCTAGTATGATGCGGTGCGAGAACGTGTTATTTTCTTGTAATGACTAATAATCTAGCTAATATCATACTATAGATATATCAAAATTAAACATAAGAAACAACTATAATTACCTTTGTTGCCGTTCAAAAAAAATAATTTACTTCAGTTGGAGAATCTCCTCGGTTTCTCGCATAAATCGGGTTTACGGTATGCCGATTTAACCCGTTTTATTTTGAACCATGTTTGTATACGGTTTATAAGTTGGTAAATGGTTTAAGGTAGGAGTTATTTATGTATCTTGGTATATTTTTAATAGAATTATATAAACATGAAAACGATGACAGTGAAACTGTAACAACAATATCAAATTGGTAGCCATCTAATCCATTTTTTTTAACGATCATCAATAAATAGAGGCAACAGTAGCATGAAACAGTAACATCCTTTCATATTAAATAGAGGCAAAAATTATCAAAATTTCTTATCTTAACAAATACATTACTTATACTAAAGATCATCCTTTCATATTAAATAGAGGCAAAAATTATCAAAATTTATTATCTTAACAAATACATTACTTATACTAAATATCATCCTTTCGTATAGATTACTACACATTGAAAGCAAAATCTATTAAAACATTAAATATTCCTCAAAAAGCATATACCATAAAGTTTTAAAGTCTGAAAAAGCATATACCATAAAGTTTTAAAGTCTGAAAGTTATGCTGGTTGACTTTATGGTTTATTGAACAATCAATAAGACTAACATCACACAGGTAGTTCATTAAACAACTAACATTCATTCCATAAACTTGAACTTGAAGAAAATGTATGAAAACAAGACAAACTCATCAGAAACATACACAATAAGGACAATCAAAGAACATTATAAAGAGAGAAGATTCTCAAATATAGTAAGGACATCAAAAGCCTATGAGAATAACCTGCTGATTCGTCTGTCCACAAACGGATTCAATGGATTCTCAAATTGCCCATTTCATCCTGATCCAAATTGACCAATTTACACATACCTAGCCTACACACATATATGGTTGCTGCTGCAGTGCAGACACCAGAACATACGACAAGAACTGACTGGAATTCGCCTGACCAAGATGCAATAAAATTCTTGTTAGATGATCCAAAGCTAAAAGCGACAGAAAGATTTGTGCCAAAGCAGAACCATAATTGCACCAGCAACCCCCACCCTAGGCACATATAACACATAACAAATAAGATGACACACAGCTACCCCTTTGGGTAATAACTCATCTCTTGTGGGTGAGACGCGCAAGATTCTAACTGAATCTGAACCAAAAACACAAGAAAAACTTAATCAAAATACCCCAAGCAATCAAGAAAGACTCAGAATTACGTGGCTCTCTATATAAATTTAAATACTTGTACCTATAGGCTCATACTTCCACATCGATATATATTGCTTGAAAGAATAAGAGTTGTGGCATTATTTAGTGTAAATTTAATCCAAGGATTATAAGAACCTGCAACAAACAATGCAAGCCATATTAGTACAGTTGGCATAAAGCAAATATGTGGAATAGAGCTTAACTGAATCTTTCAGATATGGAGCATAACATAGAAATAATGAAACTACATATGACAGGTCTTATGATAAATATTGAACCACATAATGATAACAAAGGCTGAATTTTACATGACCAGTTGGTTCCATTTTGAAGTTACCTCAAAGAGTTGAGCATTTGTAGCCAAACTATTTAGTAGTCTTCCAACAAAAGCACCCCTACACCCTTTGTATCAATACGCTTCATCTTAAGACCACCACTTCACATGTAAATACTGCGAGAATTATTAGTGTTATTACAGATTAATAGAATCCAACACCCAAAAAGGTAAAGAAAAGCACATTAGATTTACCAAATTTTAAAGATTTTAGGTAAACGATTGTAAACTTGATGTAATATTTTCAGCCCTAAGGACCTTCTATGACAATCAAAAGCCTAGTGTAAACTTGATGTAATATTTTCAGCCCAGAAAAGTACTGCTGAAAACTAATATCCTTACCATCTGAACAACGATACGCAACCAAACATGAGATCAACCTTTAATGAGCAGCAGCCTCGTCCTTGTTTGTGAAGACCCGAGCTGACTCGACCCCAACTCAAGGAAAACCATCTTAAACCCACTTGATACAACTAAACACATCTTGAAAACATATTCAATAAAGATATGTACGTTTAAGAAGAAAAAGACATAATTACAGAAAGAGAAATAGTTGTACCTTTCGAGTTTATCACTGTTGAGAAAGAGTTTATGTGACATCCGAGAATTTCAAGGTTTACTTCCGTTAGACAATTCCGTTAGTTACGTCACAAGTGTTAACTTAGTAACTAATGCATAACTAGGCCGAATACGTCCACGACCTTTGGTTGATCACCGAACCCGCCCATATGTGCTATGTGTTCATTTATTAATGTCATTATGTGCAATGTGATTTAAACGCATGATTTAATATTATGAATAGCATGACAAATTGTAAATCCTTGATTATGTGAAAATTGCCTAAGTTGTGCAGCCAGCGAAACTACCGGGCGAAACTGTAGTGTCGCCCGGTAGCCAGCTAAGCTAATCAATTAAAACGTGACCAGAGCCAGTTTCGCCTGGCCAGCGAAACTGCCAGCGAAACTAGCCTCTGATATAAATAATCTTAATAAACCCTAGTTCTCCCATTTTGCCTCATTTACACAAAAACACACACACTCTCCTGAAACTTCTGGACCAGCTGATTCCAGCCGAGAACCACCAAGAATCAG
Source organism: Deinandra increscens subsp. villosa (assembly GCA_039602395.1). Taxonomy (NCBI): domain Eukaryota; kingdom Viridiplantae; phylum Streptophyta; class Magnoliopsida; order Asterales; family Asteraceae; genus Deinandra; species Deinandra increscens. Next base: position 16,965 of record JBCNJP010007038.1, on the reverse strand, counting down.
CTATCATTCCGAGTTGTGAAGATCATCCATCGATCCTAGATCAACCGTGAGTCCCAAAACCACCATTTTTATGCTTTTCTATGTGTTTCTTCATAAAGCATGCCTAAATCTCTGTGTTATCGTTAGATCTTCTGTAGGAATGCTTAGGAATGCTAGATCTATCATAAAGTTTGCAACTTTACGTTTGAAATCCAACCATGATAGAGATTTATGCTATTTAGGTCACTTTAGGGTTTTAAATGTATTTTGGTGATTTGATGATGAAAATGCATGAATAAGGTGTTAAAACTTGCTTGTTTGATGTTGGTAAATGCCTATGTATGCTAAACAATGAATTGCATGAAGTATGGAAGCTGTTAGAGTTGATTTTTAGGCTGATCCGTAAGTTTTTCGCGACCAGCGAAACTGTCATGTTCTTTGGGCGAAACTATCCAGCGAAACTGTATATATCTCCATCCAGCGACACTGTGCTGGCGAAACTGTAGTGTCGCCCGCGTAAACCGACCAGACCAGCTCGAGCGAAACTACCGAGCGAAATTCCCTGAACGAAAGTTCAAACCAGTTTCGGGCGAAACTAGGCTAGCGAAACTGTGCCAACAGTTTCGAGCGAAACTAGCCTAGCGAAACTGTGTCATCGGGTATTGCCTAGCGAAAGTGCTGCCCGTGCACACAGCGAAACTGACTAGCGAAACTGCTAGCGAAACTGAGACCAGAATCCAAACTTGTGCAATTTGCTTGAATGTTATGCCATGACTTACATGATTATGCCATGATGATACATGCTTTGATTTCTGATGTATATGAACCCTTGTTTATGATCAACCATCGGTGTCGTGTGTCTGTATGTCGAGTCATAGTTCCAACGTGCTATGTTATGGGCCATAGTGACGTTAAGTAAAGATTAGACACAAAACTAATACTTAAGACCTAAACGTGTTCATAGGTCTTCGTTAAGCAAACTTGGATTATATAGCAAGTGTAGCAGTGCAACCCAAGGTGAGTGTCACTAACCCGATTACCGTGAACCCGTTTGGGTCACACCGAATAACTAAAAGTAAAACAATGCTGACAACTTCGAGAGTGCTATGCACCTCCCTGATGAACTTGAAAACTTGGAGTGCTCGGCACCCACTTGATGAACTTGAAGTGCTTTATGGGAAGCACTTGTGAATTACTTAAACAACTATTTCTGAAACGAAAACTGAAAACACTTTTGAGATTCATGAGAATCCAGTAAACCTTTTTAATATGGCTAGTGTAGGTTAAAGTCTAAACCACATGATATCACATGATTTCTAAGGATGCCTTGAAAACTTAAAAGTCCTCAACTAAATTGTACCATTAATTGTAAAGCGAGGGGATGTTGGGTAGATCTACTGGAGTTTGACAAACTCCGCCCCGTGGCACGGGGAGTGCACGGAGGTACAATATCAGCCTATCTGACCGTGATCCCGAGAGGACACGGGGGAGGCAAAACCGCGATGACGTAGGTCCGCAGAACTGATGGCACGGCCACTACAATAATTTATGGTCAGCTTTGGTACAAACTTCCTTAGTGCATGGAACAACGGATTAGCTACCCGCGATATCGGTTGAGCACTTTAACTATACAAGACTAGTACATACCCGATAACGTAGGTTACGGACAATACTTTTACTAAACCACGATACTATGATTTTGGTTATCACAAGCATTGCTTTTCACAAATAAATTGTACGTAAGAATACGTTTACACGATTATGATTTATGAGACCGGGCCACTGCATGACAAGCCCACTGTGAACTCACCAACCGTTAGGTTGACACTTGCGTGGTTTAAACTTTTGCAGATCGCTGAAGAGTATCCGGAGCAGGTTGACATGGCACATGAAGATGTTTACTTTTATTTAAACTAAACTTGGGAATTTTAAAACAATGATTTATGTAAAGCACGTGGTTAGTGCTAAGAGACTAATGTTATTTTCCGCTGCGTACTGTTAAAAACTGTTTTGATTATGAACATTTGGACTTTACTCTGATTCGTTTAGTATTTGTAACTAATGGTTGTGGTCCTGGTCTGGTCGCACCCCTTAACGGTATAAACTCCGTTAGTGGTTAATTTGGGGGTGTGACAGATTGGTATCAGAGCCATAAGTTGCAGAGAACTGGAATCAATTTTGAAAAACGATTTGGAAACTGCAACTTGAAACCTTAGTTACAAACGAACAAACAAATTCCCAAAACCAAAATAATTACGTGCCAACCTGGGATACTCGCTCTGCTGTGTAAGTAAAAGCTTAGTACGTATGTATATATATATATATATATATATATATATATATAGACCGTGTCTAGGAAGTCTAACGGAAAACCTTAGGGAAAATTTTCACACACGAATACGAAACGCGAACGCTAATGCGCGCACTATGCCGGGGGAAAGCGACAACGAAACGATGCTACACGCTACGTCCTGATTTCTACTACGATGACTACGCCGACGGTGACTTTTATGGGAAAGCCGACTTTCGACGATAGCTACTTACGACTTACGACGTTCTTCGACGACGCCTCCACTTTTGCACGAAAATTTTTCTGGACTAATAGTGGGATAACGGGAAATTGTTATTATACATATTATGGGATATGTATAAAGTATAATTGTGACTGAACACTGGCTACTTTAACTGTTCAGCAAGATGTCTGGAAGAGGACACGGAAGGAACAACATTAACATGACACCTGCACAGCTGCAAGCTATGATCAACGAACACGTGCAAGCCGCGGTGGCAGCCGTCCAAGCTGCATACGCCGCACAGGGTAACTATTATGCCGGTTAAGGCACAAAGCGAATTATATTTGACCTGTTTAAATTTGAAACCCGAACTATTATTGCATCAGGAAACCATCACTGCACGTTTAAGTCCTTCATGGACTGCAAGCCGATAACGTTTTCCGGCGAAGAAGGAGCGGTAGGACTCCTCAGGTGGATCGAGAAGTCTGAAAAGGTTTTCTCCATGTGTAATTGCCCGGCTGAAAGCAAGGTGAAGTTTGCTACTGGTACCTTTGAGGGAGCTGCTCTCTCCTGGTGGAACGCCGAAATCCAGATGATTGGGATTGATGCGGCTAATAACATGCAATGGGAAGCATTTAAGGAACTGATTATGGAGGAGTACTGTCCCCGTGACCAAGTGAAGAAGTTAGAGGGTGAATTCTTGAATCTGAAGATGATTGGGTCTGAAGTTGAGCAATATACTGCGCGTTACCATGAGTACGCGGTCTTGTGCCCCACAATGGTTGATGCTGAGTTCAAACGCATTGAGCGTTATCTGGAAGGCCTCGCGCCTCAAATCAAAGGATTAGTGACTGCCAGCAACCCCGCAACCGTGCAGCAAGCCATCCGTTTGGCTCACAAACTTACTGATCAGGAGGTTGAGAAGGGTACACTTCCTGCAAAGGCCACTGAGAAGACTGCCCTTAAGTGGCAAGAGAAAAGCTGATGATGAAGCTCCTGAAAACTCCATGAACAATCAGAGTGTTGGAAACAGCACTGGGAGGTCCTATAACTCCCAAGGTCAAAGCAAGAGGTCTGGGAACAACAGTGGTAACTACCGCCAGGGCGGCAATGGGCAAAGCAACTACAAAGGTAACCTGCCTCTGTGCAACAAGTGTGGGAAACATCATGCTGGTGTTTGTAGAAAGAATTTGAACTGTGAAAGGTGTGGAAAGAAAGGCCATGAAGCAAAAGACTGTTGGGCAACTCTACCTGAGCAACAAAACCGCCAAAGGCAAAACAACAACAATCATGGCAACAACAACTATGGGAACAACCGCAACGGGCAAGGAAACAATCAGAACAATAACAATGGTGGAGCCCGTGGCTGTTTTGAATGTGGTGCCCAAGGCCACATTAAGAGGGACTGCCCACAGCTGAGAAGACAGGGAAACGGTAACCAAGGAAACAACGGTGGGAACGGTAATGGCGGAGGAAATGGTAACGGGAATGGCAACGGGAATGGTGGAAATGGCAGGGGAAGAGCTTTTGTCATGGGTCAAGGTGAAGCTCGCAATGATGCCAACGTGATTAACGGTAAATTCATCCTTAATGGTTTCTTTGCTACTGTATTGTTTGATTCTGGTGCTGAAAGAAGCTTTATTTCCACTAAATTTGCTAAGTTGATTAATGCTAAACCTATTGCCTTAGACGCTAAATATGTGGTAGAGCTAGCAAATGGTAAACTTCATGATACGACTCAGATAGTTAAGGACTGTAAGTTAGAACTAGCTGGCCATACATTAGGAATCGACCTTATGCCTTTCCCGATTGGTAGTTTTGATGTTATAGTAGGAATGGATTGGTTATCTGAGAATCGAGCTGAAATCTTATGTCAAGAAAAAGTGGTTCGTATCCCACTCGAAGGATGGTGAAGTGTTAACAGTTCAAGGTGAAAAAGGTGGAACAGTCACCGGTATTATTTCGTTTCTCAAAGCTCAAAAGTGCCTTCGTAAAGGTCACTTCGCGATCCTTGCAAACGTCACCGATTCGACACTTCCCGAGCGCAGAATCGACGACTACCCGATAGTCCGCGACTTCCAAGATGTATTTCCTGAAGATCTGCCTGGTTTGCCTCCATTTCGACAAGTAGAGTTTGGAATCGACTTAGTTCCTGGAGCGTCTCCGATTGCACGCGCACCTTACCGTTTGGCAGTAAGTGAACTCAACGAACTCTCCTCACAACTTCAAGAGCTACTCGACAAAGGGTTTATTCGTCCAAGTTCGTCTCCATGGGGAGCACCGGTATTGTTTGTTAAGAAGAAGGATGGAACGTTCCGTATGTGTATTGACTACCGAGAGCTTAACAAGGTTACGATCAAGAATCGGTATCCACTTCCTCGAATCGACGATCTCTTCGACCAGCTGCAAGGTTCGAGCTACTTCTCAAAGATTGATCTACGGTCTGGATATCACCAACTTCGTGTTCGTGATGAGGATGTCCCCAAGACTGCTTTCAGAACTCGCTATGGTCATTACGAGTTTCTGGTTATGCCGTTTGGGCTAACTAATGCGCCTGCTGTATTCATGGATCTGATGAATCGAGTGTGCAAGCCGTACCTCGATAAGTTTGTGATAGTTTTCATTGATGATATTTTGATCTACTCCAAGACAAAGGAGGAACACGAGGAGCACCTACGACTTATCTTGGAATTACTCCGCAAGGAACAGCTTTATGCTAAGTTTTCGAAGTGCGATTTTTGGATTCGCGAAGTCCAGTTTCTTGGACACATTGTCGATCAGAATGGAATTCATGTCGACCCAGCTAAAGTGGAAGCTATCAAGAATTGGCCTACTCCAAGAGCGCCGACCGAAATCCGACAATTTTTGGGACTTGCCGGATATTACCGAAGGTTCATTAAGGGTTTCTCGCAATTGGCTCAACCCTTAACGGCTTTAACGCACAAAGGAGTGCAATATAGATGGGGTGAAAAAGAAGAACGCGCGTTTCAAACTCTTAAAGATATGTTATGCTCAGCTCCAATTCTCGCGTTACCCGATGGGGTTGACGACTTTGTAGTTTACTGTGATGCATCCATTCAAGGACTCGGTTGTGTGTTGATGCAACGAGATAAAGTGATTGCCTATGGGTCCAGGCAACTGAAGGATACTGAAAAGAATTATACAACGCATGATTTGGAATTGGGAGCCGTTATTCATGCACTCAAGATTTGGAGACATTACCTCTACGGAACAAAGTGCACAATATTTACCGACCACAAAAGCTTACAGCACATCTTTGATCAGAAGGATCTCAACATGCGACAACGACGGTGGGTCGAGCTACTGAATGATTATGACTTAGCAATTAAGTATCACCCGGGAAAAGCCAATGTTGTGGCTGATGCATTAAGTCGGAAAGGAGTATGAAAAGCCTCGACGAGTACGAGCGCTGCAACTTACCATTCACACGGGACTACCGGATCGGATCCGCGATGCCCAACGAGAAGCTTTAAAGGAAGAAAACTTCGCAGCTGAAGCACTGCGAGGGGTAGATGGTAACTCTGAAGTTAAGTCCGATGGGCTCAGGTATTACAATGACAGAATTTGGGTTCCTTTACTTGGAAATCTTCGTGAGCTCGTGATGGACGAGGCTCACAAATCAAGATATTCGGTGCACCCTGGATCGGATAAAATGTACCAAGATTTGAAGGGTTTGTATTGGTGGCCGAACATGAAAGCCGACATTGCGCGATATGTGGCTAAGTGTTTAACGTGCTCAAGAGTTAAGATCGAGTACCAAAAGCCTTCTGGATTATTACAACAGCCAAAGATCCCAGAATGGAAATGGGAGGATATCTCCATGGATTTTGTAACGGGATTACCTCATCGATCGAATCGACCGGATGCGATTTGGGTTATCATTGATCGGTTAACCAAATCTGCACACTTCATTCCAATGAAAGAAACTGATAATATGGATAAGTTAACTAAGCTGTACATTGACCGAATTGTGGCACGTCATGGAGTGCCTAAGACTATTATCTCTGATCGAGATCCTCGATTTACTTCCCGATTGTGGCAATCTATGCAAGAAGCACTGGGAACCAGACTGGATATGAGTACAGCTTATCACCCGCAGACCGACGGTCAGACGGAACGAACTATTCAGACTTTGGAAGACATGCTCCGAGCTTGCGTTCTCGACTTCGGTAAGGACTGGGAGGCTCACCTTCCGTTGGTGGAGTTCTCCTACAACAACAGTTATCATTCAAGTATCGGTGCAGCACCTTTTGAAGCTCTTTATGGCAGAAAATGTAGATCGCCCGTGTGTTGGGCCGAAACGGGTGAGAAAGGACTCACTGGACCAGAACTCATTCATGATACAACTGAACGGATCATTCAAATCAGAAAACGGATAGCCGCAGCACGTGACAGACAAAAGAGCTATGCCGACAAACGCCGTAAGCCTTTGAAGTTCGAAGTAGGCGACAAGGTACTGTTGAAGGTATCTCCCTGGAAAGGTGTGATACGCTTCGGAAAGCGTGGAAAGTTGAATCCTCGCTATATTGGTCCTTTTGAAATCATTGGGGAAGTAGGCCCGGTGGCCTATCGATTACAACTCCCTGCCGAACTCGATGGAGTTCACAACGTGTTTCACGTCTCGAACTTAAAGAAATGTCTGGCTGAAGACACTGAAATAATTCCTTTGGAGGAATTGGAAATTGATGAACATTTGAGATTTATTGAGCAACCAGTAGAAATCATGGGACGCGAGGAGAAAGCCCTCAAACGTAGCAAGATTCCGATCGTCAAGGTGCGATGGAACTCAAGGCGTGGACCTGAATATACTTGGGAACGAGAGGATCAAATGAAGAAAAAGTATCCTCACTTGTTCGAGCAAACGTCCACGGAAACTCAAGGTATGATTTAATTTTGGGGACCAAAATTCCTGTAACAGGAGGAGGATGTGACGACCCTAAAACTTTTGCTTTCTTTCCCCAGCAACGACAGCCGATGCTGCGAACGCTACGACGCAAGAATAATTTTCGGGACGAAAATTCCAATTACAAGGGGATGATGTGACATCCGAGAATTTCAAGGTTTACTTCCGTTAGACAATTCCGTTAGTTACGTCACAAGTGTTAACTTAGTAACTAATGCATAACTAGGCCGAATACGTCCACGACCTTTGGTTGATCACCGAACCCGCCCATATGTGCTATGTGTTCATTTATTAATGTCATTATGTGCAATGTGATTTAAACGCATGATTTAATATTATGAATAGCATGACAAATTGTAAATCCTTGATTATGTGAAAATTGCCTAAGTTGTGCAGCCAGCGAAACTACCGGGCGAAACTGTAGTGTCGCCCGGTAGCCAGCTAAGCTAATCAATTAAAACGTGACCAGAGCCAGTTTCGCCTGGCCAGCGAAACTGCCAGCGAAACTAGCCTCTGATATAAATAATCTTAATAAACCCTAGTTCTCCCATTTTGCCTCATTTACACAAAAACACACACACTCTCCTGAAACTTCTGGACCAGCTGATTCCAGCCGAGAACCACCAAGAATCAGCTATCATTCCGAGTTGTGAAGATCATCCATCGATCCTAGATCAACCGTGAGTCCCAAAACCACCATTTTTATGCTTTTCTATGTGTTTCTTCATAAAGCATGCCTAAATCTCTGTGTTATCGTTAGATCTTCTGTAGGAATGCTTAGGAATGCTAGATCTATCATAAAGTTTGCAACTTTACGTTTGAAATCCAACCATGATAGAGATTTATGCTATTTAGGTCACTTTAGGGTTTTAAATGTATTTTGGTGATTTGATGATGAAAATGCATGAATAAGGTGTTAAAACTTGCTTGTTTGATGTTGGTAAATGCCTATGTATGCTAAACAATGAATTGCATGAAGTATGGAAGCTGTTAGAGTTGATTTTTAGGCTGATCCGTAAGTTTTTCGCGACCAGCGAAACTGTCATGTTCTCTGGGCGAAACTGTCCAGCGAAACTGTATGCATATCTTCATCCAGCGACACTATGCTAGCGAAACTGCAGTGTCGCCCGGGTAAACCGACCAGACCAGCTCGAGCGAATCTACCGAGCGAAATTCCCTGAACGAAAGTTCAAACCAGTTTCGGGCGAAACTAGGCTAGCGAAACTGTGCCAACAGTTTCGAGCGAAACTAGCCTAGCGAAACTGTGTCATCGGGTATTGCCTAGCGAAAGTGCTGCCCGTGCACACAGCGAAACTGACTAGCGAAACTGCTAGCGAAACTGAGACCAGAATCCAAACTTGTGCAATTTGCTTGAATGTTATGCCATGACTTACATGATTATGCCATGATGATACATGCTTTGATTTCTGTATGTATATGAACCCTTGTTTATGATCAACCATCGGTGTCGTGTGTCTGTATGTCGAGTCATAGTTCCAACGTGCTATGTTATGGGCCATAGTGACGTTAAGTAAAGATTACAATAAAACAATCGGTTATTTACGTTTCGATGTCCGATTAGCTAGATCGAGTAGACGATCCGATGCTCACGCATTTTCAAGGTGAAGTGGGATGCATTAACATAAGTAAAATCAAACTAAAGTGGGACTCATGAACCAGTTAAATAAAAGTGAAAATTGTATTGAAATGATGCCCGTTACTTAAACCCGCCGAACCCACCCCTTTTCACATAAAATTTAAATCAACAGCCACTACCATCTGCAACAGCCACTACCATTTGCATTCAATTTGGTAGCAAAAAAACTTTATAAAAAATGAAAATAAGAGCATATATTAGTGAAACCATTACCTCAGACTTTGAAGGCAAGTTTTCCTTCTTTCTCTTGTCATTGTTTATCATCTTGAAACAACCAGGCCTACAAAAAAGAAGTTTCAATTAGCACACCAGAAATCAGAAACACAAATCCTCACAAAACAATGAGGACGATGATGGAAGAGGTGCTTCAATCGCTAATTAGGCCATAGAGAAAAAAAAACTTACAACTAGCAATGATGTAGGATTCTGAATTATCTGAGGTTCACATTGCTATATATTCACCATACAGGCACGCCCCTGTTCAAGCCACTGTTCTTATTGTGGAGCCTTGCTGCATAAACAACACGAATTAACTTGATACTTAACTCAGATTCTATTGCCCATCTAGGTCAGATTAACTAACTTTATTTAAGAAATGGCATGTGCATTAGGACAGGGATAGGAATCCCAAAGGGATCATGTAACTGATGATATTTAACTGTGGATAAAGTCATTCAACGAATCCAAGGAACCACCAACTTCCTCCATACGTTTTGATTAGGTTTTGAAATCTGCACACCAAGCGAAAACCCAATAATTGAAAGGAACCATGCCTGAAGTCAACACACAGTTATTGTTAACATTGGAACTATACAATGATGAATTGATAAAATAAATATTTTATGATGAGAAAACAAAAAGAAAAAAATATGAGCATACCCTTTTGCTTTTGTTTGACAGTTCTGCCCTTTTGACCCAATCATATTATTAAATCATGTCAAGGTTTGGATTTCCTGTAGAGAAGCCAAATTGAAAAATCAATAAAGATACAAAAGAAAAAATGAATATACTTGCATACATAAGTTACAAAGACTGCTTATTGTATCATCTTTGTCTATATTCACATTGGCCTTCATCACTCCTTGCTCGAGTATCTAAATATTTACCAGATGTTCTATCAAAAAAGCATAAAATGGATAATTGAAAAGAGACGCATGTTTGTTAAGTTTTGAACCTCTAGAAAGTTCTACAAACCAGTTTTCAATTAAGCAATAAAGTAAATTTATCAAATAAATTAAATAAGCCAAAACAGGTAAAAAAAATATGTATGGATAGATACTCCCTCGAAACGATTTTTCAGGTATACACAACCTTAAAACTGAACACTTATAGACCTAAAGACTATTAGAATAACATAAAACACACACCAAAATTCATAAACCGTCCACATGATTACACTAAGAATAAACTTAAACCATGAACCATTTCCATAGAAGGTGAAGTGGGATGCATTAACATAAGTAAAATCAAACTAAAGTGGGACTCATGAACCAGTTAAATAAAAGTGAAAATTTTATTGAAATGATGCCCGTTACCTAAACCCGCCGAACCCACCCCTTTTCACATAAAATTTAAATCAACAGCCACTACCATCTGCAACAGCCACTACCATTTGCATTCAATTTGGAAGCAAAAAAACTTTATAAAAAATGAAAATAAGAGCATATATTAGTGAAACCATTACCTCAGACTTTGAAGGCAAGTTTTCCTTCTTTCTCTTGTCATTGTTTATCATCTTGAAACAACCAGGCCTACAAAAAAGAAGTTTCAATTAGCACACCAGAAATCAGAAACACAAATCCTCACAAAACAATGAGGACGATGATGGAAGAGGTGCTTCAATCGCTAATTAGGCCATAGAGAAAAAAAAAACTTACAACTGGCAATGATGTAGGATCTACATCAACCAATAGATCTATCATTCTTACCGTAGGCTTTGTATTGTTAATGATTATACTGTTGAATGATGAATGATGAAGAAAACATAATAGTTTGACATATAGCATGTAATAACACATAGACATATGATGAAATCGCATGGGTTGTAAAATGAATAAAGAATTAATATTTGAATGTGTAAACTCATAACACGCATTACCATTTCGAATGAATCATCATTCGAATGATAACACGAACTGATCATTTAATACCACAATCCAAATCACCATTTGATTAAATCACCATTTTTCCTATGATAATGAGAATTTGATATTGAAAGTTATATTTTGTCATAGGATACATGTTACACCCCAAAATAGTAACAGATAGGGGATATGAATACTCACTACTCAAATTACCATTTGAAGGAATCACCCCTCTAATAATAATAAGAGTAGATATCTCATAATATTTTACAGTAATAAAAAGGGGTAGGAATACTCACATGATTAATAGGTGGAATATGAAAATAGTCCGTGCGGTATGGAGATGGCCTATCGGTGTACTAAATTATATAAAGACACTTTAAGGTTTATTGATATGGGTCAAATATCTAAGTCAACCATTTAGACTAGTCGAGTCTAGTTAATTTAACTCGTTTAACCATTGGTGATAATTATTTGTTTTGATAAAAGTATATTGATTCTATGAAAACAATTACAAGTGTATTTGAATATTTAAGTAAGCGTTTTTCCCTAAATACCGATTATATTTCGAGTGAGTTGGATAAATAATATTTTTGTCTCAGGTTGTGTCCGTTTAAAATGCAACGAATACATATATATATATATATATATATATATATATATATATTTATATATATATATAACAAAAGAAATATATATAGATTACTAATAGTTGATTTTTAATAAGTCCAAGTCTTAACTCGGTTTATATAAAATCAATTTTAATAAAGTTATAAATATTTAGAGTCTTAATGGGCATAATGGAGATCCATTAGATCTAATATTTAATTGAAATGTATAATAAATAGATTTGAGACACATTTTATATAAAAACAATCCATTAATATTTTATGCAAATAAGATGAAACTATGAATATAAGTTTCAGTATAGCAAATTTAATTTATGATTAACACACGAGGTGCTTATATTTGAGGAGTATAAAATATATAAGATTAATATTTTTCTTTAGAAATTATGGTTAACCCGAAGGCTCGACTAGTTAGAAAAGAACGACATAAAAATAATAATGAACGATTACTCACTTAAAGCAAGCAAGGAGATGTCAAATATTATCACCATTGGTTTCGTGTTGAGTTGACTCGGGTATGCCCTTAACATGAAATATATATATATATATATATATATATATATATATATATATATAGGGCAAAGTTTAATGGAAAACCAATTCTTAGATGGAAAACTGGAAAACCATATTTAATAAGGGGCAACACCGTAATTTTGCATGTACACCTTATATTTGGCACAAACATAACATCACGCTTCATCAATACATTCGCCTGTCATACCTTCTAGGGTTTCAGATCGCGACCGACTTCCTCCATATTTTCTGTGCATCCCGATCGCCATTGTAGCTGATTACAGTTCGTCTGTATAACGATTGATTGCATCTGGTACTAAATCAATACAACATAATCGATTGAGTATCATATAAGGCTCGTTAATGTTTGTATTATTTTGATTTATTTAATTTTTATGTCTTTTATGCGTTGAACGTTAACGAACGACGCTGTCTGAATAATCTCATAACAAGCAAGCTATGTCTGGTGTCCGTGCAACAAACGACCCGTCCGATGAAGAAACCTTGTCAAATCATAACAAATTATATGCAAATTTGGAATTAGTACCAAGCTCAAGTGATATTGCTTCTTCTTATCAACATGTAATCACACGCGACTTGAGTTTTGATGACATTGATAATGGAGGTAATTTATAACGTTATGTTATATGCAATAAAATGTGACTGTTAAATATGTATGCACCATAAATTCATACTATATGTTACTTATCAAGGTCATTTAATTCATACTGATACAGGTTATGATATTATTGATGTTTGTGCTCCCACAACCTAACTGAACACTTCACAACCACCTGAATGTGTCAACAATTATCATATAGTCCACCCGTCTATTGATGTCCAATCACAACCTGATTTACATCATGTCGCGACATGATTCGGATGTTAACAATCCAAATGCATTATCTTTGGCCGATATTGATACGAATCCGTATGTGTTAACCTTTATTAATGCACAATTACTTGAAGGTGAAGACGTCCCACATGCAACAGCTGTACAAACTAACACGACTGCTAATGTACAACCTTCTTTTTCTCCCTCCGTACCACTCCTCAACTGCGGCTAATTGATGTTATAGAACATGGTAATTTATGTTTTACTTAACAGTGTATATTCACAAATATTTATTTATATTTAAATATTGCGTATACAGCCATATTTCACACATTATGCACATTGTGATTCGTATATTCATCATAACATGACACCATTAAATTAGCACACTACTATGTTACATATATGCAACATACTATGTTTCATATGTGCAACATAAAGAATTTTGTAGTATAAGCTCACCATTAAATTTTCATTCATGTTTCTGAACTTGATAACACAAATGCAGGTCATATATCAAGCCATGTGTATGCTTCACCAAATGTTAGGACCAGATTTGAGCAACATGTTCTCATATGATTCATCACACAAGTGCGGAAATCATGTGTGATGGTCGATTCTGGATGACTCTGCATCAATGCTCACCCATTGATGATTCCTAAAGCTCAAGAACACACACTAACACCAAGAACACACACAAAAATGCTCTCTTGAAGAATAATCCAGGAGTGCCGTCCCTCAATAGGGTTTTTCTCAACTATATATATACTACAAGAGAGCATAGGAAAAAAGAATGTTTGACACACACAATCATTACCTAGAATTCAGCAAAATATTCCATCAGCACAGACAAGTTCGCTAAGCACTAGACAAGTTTTCTAAGCATAAACAAGTTCACTAACAAGTCCGCTAAGCATTAACAAGTTCGCTAACAAGTCCGCTAAGCATTAACAAGTTCGCTAACAAGTCTGCTAAGCATTAACAAGTTCGCTAACAAGTCCGCTAAGTATAGACAAGTTCGCTAACAAGTTCGCTAAGAGCAAAACAAGTTCGCTAAGATTAGGAACAAGTCTGCTAAGTAGCCAAGTCCGCTAGGAACAAATCAAGTGCGCTAAGACAAACATTGAACAAATACGCTAAATGTTAAACAAGTCCGCTAAGTTCAATTAACCAGAAGTCCGCTAAGAAGAAAAACAAGTACGCTAGATTCATAATCAAAATGTTTCTAAGTACAAATTTAAATCAATTACAATACAAAGTATCAAATCTAGATAGGATATCAAAAAGGTCTTCACCAGCAATAATTAACGGTGAATAGTTTGTGTTGCCAACAAAATAGGTTCCAACAATTTCCACCCTTGTTGGAAATGCAAACCTTTGAACTTAAACAACTTGACCAAGCAGCTTGAGCAGGAATCTCCAGTTCTCTCTTGCGGCCTCTTTGTCTTTGTCAGAAAGTACTTTAATTCCCATATCGTACAGCCTCTAGAGATCTTTCCAGAAAAGCTTTTTCAGGTCATTAAAGTAGTTCAACTCGACCAATCTTCTTGCCTTATCAAGGATGACACTTGATCCATGCTCTTCTATCAACCAGCAGTTTGTTATCCTTAGGAGTTCTGCGTCAATTGTGAGTTTACCCATGCCTGCAAGCCTTGTACACCACCAATTTAAGAACATTAAGAAGTAGTTGGCGTCATAGCATTCATAGGGTCTCAGTTCAATAGGGATGGTCCACATCTTCTCATAGTACATCAGCTTCAAATAGGATCTTGAGAGCAGTCTAAGTTCTATCGCTGCAAAGATTCTGATAGACTCAGCACCGACTCTTTCAATCACAAATTCATGTGTCTTTCCATTGTAGTACCAGCTGATTATTGGAGCATTTTTCTGATTCCCCAGGATAGTCTTTACTTTCACCTCCTTCCCAATATCCTTGAACATTCCGCGATGAGGGGCACGGAGACGTCTTTTCTCTTCAGCTATCTGAGCTTTTCTCTCTTCTTCAGGATTCTGATTGAACTTCTTGTCCTCAGAAGCAGATTTGATTAAAACAGCAGCTCGTATACCCTTTTGATGGTTAGAGTGATTTACCAAATCTAGGTACTTCAGCTGTTTGAGCTCCCAAGAGAACAAGCTGAGAAGAGCTTTGAAATCTCCGAAGATTTGAACATATCCGTTCCGCCTTTTTACCAGGAATGCATCAAAGGCCTCATCATACTTCCATCCTAAGATTTTCATCCCATGATTGACCATTGGGTTGCTTGGCATTTTCCTTAGATTTTTGGTAGCAAATTTTTGCATAGCCTTTAGGTTTGCTGCCATCTTTTCCCATTGATCATAGATGGGAGGATTGTCTTTCCTTTTGAGGGCCTCAGCCCGTTCTTGCTCTCAGAGTCTGATACAGACGTTCTGTCTTTCGATACTCTTCCACAAACGCTCGTAAACCTTTAAGTTTCTTTCTGTTGTAAGCCTTCTTATCAATATTCTTGAATCTACAATAGTTGCGGAGTGCCTCAAAAGTCATCCTGTTGGTAGTGGCTTTGATATATTCTTCAGAATCAGGAGCTTCATCAGACGAGTTCTCAGGTGGAGGAAGATATGTGTTGCCTATGTCAAGAATAAGATCTGAAAGATGATCTCGGATAGGAAGGAATTCAACAGTTTTGGTGGTATCAGCAAAGATATCTACCAAGGGATCAGTTTTGGTGGTATCAGCAAAAAAAAAAACTCAACCAAAACCACTTGGAAATCAAAATGTGGTGGCAGCTGTAGCTAACCAGACTGAATGCTATGAGTGGGATGACTTTGTCACTGTGTTTGAGCCAATCAACCATTTCAACTGAACAGGTAAATGAAATTCCTGAAAATGTTTTGGAAAATCTGTGCAGCCCTGCCTGCATAGAACAAGTGGCAAAATACAGAAAACACAACACTGATCTGATTGATGAAGTTTCCAACTTGAATGAGTTAAAGAATTGCTTTAAGAAAACTGAAACTGCATACATCACAAAAATTGAAAATTTAAACAAAGAATTTGATGTTTTGAAGCAAACTAACTCCATTTTGGAAACACAATTAGAGGACTTGTTGAACAAGCTAACTATTTCAAGACAAGAAACAAAAGATGCAAAAGCAGAAAATGATGTTCTTGAAATTAAGCTAAAAGATGCCTTGTTCACCTGTGACAAATTCCAAACAGCTAACAAGAAAGCTGAGAAACTTTGGAATGGCGAAATGCATGGGAAAACAGGTATTGGGTACAACAATGTTGAACCACCCAAGGAATACTCACCTGTTATTGCTCCAATCCAGGCACTTCAGAAGGAGTGCAGTGTGAGTCTAATTGTTGATAGCACTGCATCTTCACCTTCTGAATCAAAATCTGTTAAATCATCATCAAACTGTGAAGTCAAAGATGCTAGCACATCAGCATCTGTTGACCAATCCAAGGTTTTAAAACCAAAAGTTGCTTTTCCACCACCAACTATTTATGAGCCCAAGGACTCAAAAGTTGGAGGTAAACTACCTGAGCAGTCAAAATCAACTGAAACTGAAAGAATGGGTAAACTTATTTACCATCAGGTCACTAATGACCAAATAACCAAAGACACAGATTCTTACCAAAGAAAAATGTTTGAATGTGTTTTCTGTGGTGAAAACGGACACATGGCTGCAACCTGCAAATTCAATCCATTAAGCAAAGGTCAAAATTTGTCAAAACCCAGAATTGTTTTTACTCAGAAAAGATCTACAGGTAGAATCTCACCTGTAAGAAGTAACACAATGAAGTATTTTGATACTGAGTCAAACAAAATTTTAATTGGGAACAAC